>OW386285.2:229024734-229307767 GCA_936432065.2 Rutpela maculata
AATTGACATCAATTTTTTTTAGTGTAAGTTGATCTGGCCGCCATTTTACGACCGATTTCGAGTGGCAGACCAGTTAAAATTAATTTAGGAGGTAGTAATCTAACAAGTAAACTCTAAAACAAAAATAGATCTTCCCGGTTAAATTGCAGTATTTTTTTCGAAATACCATTTTAATGTCCGACCGTTTTGGAGTGCCGGACCGCCGGATTTCCATTTCATGTGGACAATACTCGAAACTGTAATATTAAACAGAATTGGATCTCTCTGGTTACATAAGATGGGAGCCAGCTCTCATTCTAGTAGCGGCACTGATATTTTTGTGAAAAGCATCACGAGTCAAATGACACATTGACTGCCCTATTTAGTTTCCCAGAAATCACCCTGATGATTTTTAGATTAATTACCCTGTACGTAAAAATGCAGCAATTGCGATTATATCTTAATACTTTCCTGTCCTATGCATAAAATCTTAACAATTATTATATACTTAATTGTTCAATATAATATTTTATGCATTTTTTGCAACTTTTTTAATTTTTTTGAAATTGTCCATCGTCTTGGAGGCTTATGTAGAATCTTCGGTGTGACCCACAGTGGTCCATTTTACGAATCTAGCTGGACAAAAATTATTAGATATAATATAGTCCAAATTTGTATTTTCCTGATATAATTTTAGAAATTACTATACAATTTTAGTGGAACCGCATAGGGCTACAAATATAGTGCTCGTGGAAAATTAATGATTAAAGCATGGCACCCATATTATATGTTAATATATATATTTGTCAAAAACAAAACCTTTCTTGCCTCCCCCAATTACGCGTCCCTCACCCTTGACGCCCCTTGAGGGGTAACAATGGTTAATGAATTATGTCTCTTAAACCGTTAAAGATAGAATATTCGTTTTTTTGCTAGATTGTCTTGTTTTTACTAAGGAACAGAGAAGGTAGTAACTTTTGTCCAATTTTTGTTAGTAACAAAGTTATTTAAAAAAAATGCTTTTTTGTAAGCACCATTTTAAATCGCCTTTTTCTTATAAAACTCACACTTGATTAAAAAAACATTTCAAATAACGTTTGTTCGCTAAAGATCCATCTTTCCAACATTATAATTATTTTTACCATTACGATACTCGCGTACCTTGAATTTCACTATATTGGTCGAAAGTCGTCCGCGCGAAATGAAAATATGCATTATTTCGGAATATTTCGGAAAATTACGGGAAGATTCGATTTTCCTAAAACCTCTTGATATCACTTTAACATAGCTTAAAATAAAAAGTTATAAACATATAAATGTGAGGAAATTATTTATTAATTATTTAAACAAAAAAAATCTTTTTTTTTAACAAAGTTATAAGATTCTGATGTCAAAGAAAGATAATTCAAAATGGCTGATCCAATATGGCCGATTTCCATCAAGCAATAAAATAATTCAAAACAATTCAATTAAATACACAATTTAAATATTCACATAAAAACTTAAAAAGAAGCTGAAAAAACGCGATATTGTATATAGCATTACAAGATGATCTGTGAAAAGTGCCCAAACTACTTTTACAATGCTCTGCGGACACACACACACAGCGCAGCGTGCGGGGCAGGTGATGCGTACTGCTTGCCGCGAAGATGTTTTACCTTCAGTCTCTTTCTATTATTCAAGAATCTAGGAAAAAAAAGCTGTGGAAAAAAAATCCTCGGAAAAAAAATCCTGGAAAAAAAAGCCGAAGGAAAAAAAAGCCGGGAAAAAAAAATCCGCGGATAAAAAGGCCACCTTATACAAAACACATTGACACAAAAAACCATCAAATATGTAAACAGATGCGACCCTGGGAATGGAAAAAAACCACGGAAATAAAATCCCAGGAAAAAAAAGCTGAGGAAAAAAAAGCCGCGGAAAAAAAAGCCGCATAGAAAACTAGAAGAGGTTAATATTTATAATTGTGAATTATGTGAAAAAAAATCATTGTTTTTAGAAAGTTTAGTTAGTTTCCACACTTGCTATAACAAATAACATTTCACAGTATTCATTCAATAAAATCAGGTGAAATGAGTGCCATATTGGATCCAAAATATCGAAAAATTGTATTATACGTTACAAATTAGACATGGACAACAAATAAAAGCTAATTATGTATGAGAAATAACTAACATATTTGTTTTATTTCTTTATCGGTAACATAACATATTTCTTTCATTTTAGAATAAATATTTTTGATGGAAACACTTCCAGACTCAGTTCAAATTATTAGCTAATATTCATCTTCATCATCAATATCATATTCCACATCACTATAAGAATCTCTAGTACTTTCAGACTTCTCATTGTCTGCTAAAAATATTTGCATGGTGGTAAAAATTTCGATGCACTGTTATCAACACCTCATTATGGTGATCATCCAAGATCACAAGGAATATCGCACATTACAAAAAAAATCTGCAGCCTACATTTTTGATCGTACAAAAAAACTTCATATACATTTTTTTACGAAATTTTTCGTACTGTCGAATGGCGCAATTACTTTTTGAAATAAAAAAACATTTTAAGATGTATTTGACAAAGACTGGTATTATGCAACTAATTTGTTTAATAACAAATTACGCTCAAGGACTATTGTTGGTAACTTTCGGTATCTTATTTCTGACATGTTCAGAGATATTCTCAAAAGTTACCGCTTCCCCGAATTTTTCCAAAGCGAAAATCTCTATTGGTTCCACTATATACACCAGCTAACATGTTCCGTGATTTCTGGACCTAGGAGTGCTTTAAAATAAGATGTGTATCATTTTTTTGAAAGCTAGAAGTATGAACTATAACTCTTATTTAGAATTTTTCTTTCTAAAAGCTGCAGTTTAGGCACTATGTTTGAAACTATTGAAAATAATGTAGAAAAAAGTTAATAATTTCGTAGTCATAATGAACTATTTTATTGTATGCTAGAAGATAAAGATTGTCGCACAATGATGAAATTTGTATCTTTATTCATTTTCGAGATACAGCAATTTTAAGTTTTTTACCTCTAAGGGAGGGTGGGAGGTGAACGACGCGTATCTGGCAAGAAACATATTGTTATTTAGTTTGATGTAATTAAACATAAAAAAAATCTTGTCAGCTTTAATCATTTATTTCCTACGAAAAACCCTATGCGCTTCTATTGTACTATTATACATTATAAATAATATTTTTGTAACGCCATATCCGAAAATGGTATTTATTTGACACTTTCCATGAATCAAAACAATGTCATTATTGACACGTGTAAAATAAAGAAAAAAGAGTGAAATAATAGTTATTTATGTACCAAGGTTCGTAAGTGCCCTTTTTTTGGTTGAGAATACAGTTTGCAATCCGAGACCCGTAGGGTCAATTTGCAATTATTCGAGACCAAGAAATCGCACTGTACGACCCGCGGTGCATATTATATTTTTCGTTATACCCATGAATCATTAAACTAGAAAAAAAACTTGAGAAAAACTATAGTGGATAACTATAACTATTTGAGTAAGATTTTATATTTGCTAATAGTGAAGGTAGCGATACTTGGAATATCCATGGAACTCGTGAATAAAATGAATTTAAGACTCGGCTTCTATTCAAATGTCAACTACTGTCAAGATAAATTAAACCATCTAATATATAAAAATCTCGTGTCACAGTGTTTGTTATCGAATTCCTCCGAAACGGCTTGACCGATTTTTATGAAATTTTTGGTGTATATTTGGTAGGTCTGAGAATAGGTCTGTAGTAAACTTATTAAAACATTTGTGTTAAACTTTAACAATCTTTATTTAGTTCTTTGGGGGTGTTACTTCACCAACAGTTCTAGCTTAATTTCTCTTATTCCTAATCCTAAAATTAGAGCAAGCATACATGTTTGCTGAGCTAGACCTAAACAATTGAAATAACAAATATAAAATATTTATTTACTATTATTAAACTAACCTACATAACTTATTCTAATTCTTAATTATCAAATATACAGTATGATATATTATTCCATTACAGGTCGTAGGCTATTTTTTATACCCCTGTCAGTTCCCCTACCCCTAGGTGATAAAGGTGGCCCTATCCAGAAATTTTCTTTTTATTTTTTGAACAAAAATGTATAATTTATATGGCAGAACAACGTTTGCTGGGTCAGCTAGTATTATTATAATAACTCTGAACATTTTTGAAAATAATGTCGGTATAGAAGATGTGGCAAGTAAGGCTTGTCTGGATTTACTTCCAAAAAGTTAAAACGTTTAATTTAATATTTGTTATATAAAAGAGAAAATTCTCCCAAATTTACTTTATTTCCCTAGGGACGTTATGAAAAATAACGACCCGTTGCCAATGGCAACAAGTATTTGGTACATAAGGCGCCACTTACTATCGACAAAACAATGGAATTAGAGTATACTTTCGGGGGAGGTATGACGAAAAGGCATTTTATTTCACAGTATGATATAAAATTTATTGGTTTCTATGGAAACAGCAATAGAATTTAATATATTTTTACAAAATTATATTGTTTTCTGATTTCAAATGGCGATACAAAAAATTTTGTATACATCTCGAGACTAAAATGTGTTTTTTTTACTCGTGTGGTTTATAGCACTCGCCTTCGGCTCGTACTATAAACGCCCCACTCGTAAAATAACACCATTTTAGCCACTTGTTATATAAAATACTATTATGATACACAAAAGTTTTGAGACTATCTTTATTATTTACTATTCATCTATACAGTGCACTCGAAAAATAGTGGATAAAATGAATAAAAAATGTAAAATTTTTATTTGGGAAAATCGCTTGGAAATTTCAAAATGTTCATATTGAATGCCATCTTTTAATATTATCTTTATATATTAAAAAAAAAGTTTAGCGAGCTTTCACAAAGTTATAACATTAATATTTTTTCAATTTTTTTGTTACTGAATTTGAAAGGGCGCATTTGTGTTACATACGATGTGGTAAATGTGCATGAAGAAATTTTTAAGACAAACAATATCTTGAAATTTAAAAATATTAACTAGAAATTAAGAAATTTCAGAAATAGCTGAATTAATTAATTATTCGTATTGTGCTCCATCGACTTCAACTTCTGGCTGAATTCTGAATTTTAACTCTGAGAAGTCAATTATGGCATCTAACCAAGAGTTGTTGGCTAGAAAGTTTGCCTTTTTTTTCTGTGATATTCAGCCCACACTCTCCCCACTTTCTTCTATACTCATATCCTGTAATTTTCTTTTTATCTGTAACTTCTTCCTCTTCATTAGCATCCTCTTTATTAAAATACAAATGCGTACATGATTACATATGCAAATGTCTTGCCTCCGTGTTTTTTGGCAGAGCCACACTTCAAGAAGTTGGTTCTTCTATATGACACATCTGAAAATTAAAGTAAAAAGTCAGCTACAGCTACTGCACCCAAATTTAATGGGATTTGATAGAGTAAAAAAATGAGCTTTTTAAAATATCAAAAGTTCAGGTAAATCCGTGTCTAACAATATATACGTCTAACGTCTAACTAAAAATAATATTGCGTAAAATTTATAAGGGAAAATCAAACAGGTAAAGTAGTATATTTATGACAAAATTAAAGTATACCATTTCAAGTGTCTAAAATAACACAGGTCTACAAAAAAAAGTCTTGTCCTAAGGTTGTAATCTAACTTTTTAAAATACTTTAGTATTTTCATGCGATGAAGCCAATTTTTTACAAAAAAAATATTCTACCATGTCACTTTTTCTCTATCCCCTAAAAAGGGCAAAAAAAATAGTCTTGTCCTAAGGTTCTAATCTAACTTTTCTGAAGTATTTTGATGCGCTGAAGCCAATTTTGGACAAAAAAAAATTTTATCGTGTCAGTTTACCTCTACCGTCCCCCCTTTTATTCCCATAAAAAGGCAAAAATGAGGTCTTGCTTGTCGTAAGGTTCTGATCTAACTTTTCTAAAGTATTTTGACGCGCTGAAACAAATTTTGGGCAAAAATATTTTTTCTACCATGTCAGTTCCCCTACCCCTTTAATCCCCCCAAAAAGGGCAAAAAACAGGTTTTGTCTGAAGGTTCTGACATAACTTTTTTGAAGTATTTTGATGCACTGAAGCCAATTTTGGACAAAAAATTTTTCTATCGGGTCAGTTTTCCTCTACCATCCCCTTCATCCCCTAAAATGTTTTTTGACCAAAATTTGTTTCAACGCGTAAAATTACTTCTTAAAGGTTAGATGGGAACCTTAGGACAAGACCTTTTTTTGCCTTTTTTTAGGGTAGAGGAAAACTGGCACCGTAGAAAAAATTTTTTTTTCCAAAATTGGCCTTCAGTACATCAAAATACTTCAGAAAATTTAGATTAGAAGCTTAAGACAAAACCTTTTTTTTGTAGACCTGTGTAATCCATTATTGACAAAATGTATTATTATTTATACACATCAGTACACTAGCACTAAAATTAAGCAACTAATTGGGATTAATTTATTTACTGGTTTTTATATAGATTTCGGAATTAACAAATAGATATTTAAAACACAAATCCACGCAAATTTTTATTGAATTATGGGACCTTTATGTATAAGATTATATTCATTTAATATATTTCTGAGAAGGTGAGTTTTTCGATTCTTGTTGACCTATATTCATAAAATAGACCACTGTGTGACGTTGCCTCTGAAGTAGTTTCCACAAACGCCGAAACACTTGATCATTACACTCAAATACTATCACTTAAGGTGCATTTCGTTAATCATGTTGGCTTCATTTGGAGGTAATTAAATCTGAATTTTCATTAGGATCAAATATCGTTGGGTGTACTATACATTAGGGTGGTCCTTAAATTAGGTTAAAATTTGTTTTCTTAATATTCTCTGGAGAACCCTGCCATTTTGATCTACTTTATTAAAAAGAGTTACTGTAATTTTTTGGGATTTTTTAACTCAGTTTTAGGGGTCGCTACCGCCACGTAAAGTTTCTAAATTAAAAAAAAAAATGTTAGGAATTAATAATTAAATTCAACTACAAAAGAAATCATGTTCATTAAACATGTAATTAATATGTACAACTGTACACCAATTACAATGTTATATATATATATAAAATAATATAAATAAAAAAGTTGTTAATAAAATACAGTTGAGTTGAGATGAAAGTGGGGGGAAATGTACGGTCCTATTTTATTAATTCAGTTGATGATCAATGTCATTTTGATGTTCATTTGATTTATTTTGAAAAAAATTTTGCAAAAATTCTCGATTATCTTGAAAATTCAAGACTCGGTAGCGACCCCTAAAACTAAACCACCTAAAACATTATTTAAAAATCTGAAATTTTTATGGAAGTCTTTTTTATATCATAGAACAAAATAAGGAGGTGCCCCGGGTAAATTTTAAAAGTTAGTTTTTAAGGACCACCCTACTATACATATTGTACTATACTACACAAGTTATTGTTAACCGTAAGAATTTAGATGCCATATAATTTATTTATATCATTTGTTCAATTAATTCTTTTCATAATATAAAAGTAAAAATTTATGTACCTTTTTGCAGTCATATAAAATACATAATTGTTTGTTTGTTAAACAGTCTAATTATTTTTCGCCATTAACTACTAAATTATTCCTGATATCTATTCATCAACCTTCTTATAGTATAATTTATCCATTAAAGTAGGAATTACAATTAGATACAACACACCATCTTGACGAGCTTGTAATTTTCTAACCAGACTGCTATTCCCCTGCGACTACTTGAGCAATGTCGCCATGTAATTTGTTTCCTCTTGGTCGACTAAGCTATGGAAATTAGCTGTGTAAATCTTGGTAGGTCCGCCTCGATTTTTCACCCAAAGAGAGTAATTCGGTCCTCCTGCGGTCGCTGTATAAATCCATTTTGTGGACAGGGCCACTGCAGTTTCCTAATCAAACAAAGCACTGCGACACAAATCAGAGCCCGGTGGATAGGATGTAATTTGAATAAAAGGTGGGTGGTAGACCGCTGGAGCGTAACGAAGGTATTGGCTTTCTAAATATGAACTGGAAATTTTATTTCACGTTTTAACTCTAACGAGATGGGTATAAAATTTCACAGTTTTTTTTACTTTGACCTTTCGAACTCAGTTGTTTTTTAAATCCATAATACCTTTTCCTCACATTTACATTATTGGAAAATAATTCGTTAAACTGAAAAATAACGTTTATATGTTAAACAGAAATTAAAAAAAAAAATAAGGTGTTTTACAGTATTAACTGATAAACTGCTAAAATGTTCGTGTATGCATGAACAGTTTTCTAAATAAATCGATAAAGATATTTACCCAAAACTTCAGTCTCTGGCGCACAGCCTCATTAAAAATGCACAGTTTGCATCCTTTAGTCATTAATTATTTTTTCTGTTGGATGACCACCATGTATATTATTTTTAAATAAAAACTATGGCTACTTTCCTAACACTTGTGTCATTTTCCTCCATTACATCTTAATTAATTTTTAACTGTCTCTAAAGGAGTAGCAGATTTCTGTTTTGGCAATTGTGTCAACTACATGCCGGCCGCTATCTTGAAAACAGTTTTGCCCTATATCTCCTTAACGGTATATCTTACAAAAAATTTATAGACGTTTTTTGATTAGAATCGAATTCTCTATAACTCTACTAGAGAAACTTCTTGTCCGAAATTGAATAATGAAAAAGTTTATAACCCTTGAAAAATATAAATCTGTCACAAGCGCTAAACTTAAAAAAAAATACATACACGTTTTTGTAGAGAATTTTATAACGAATAATTTACATTTATACTTTTTTTAATTCCCTTGATTTTGAAAGGTTTTACAGCGCTACGAAGGGATCAAAATGACAGATCATGGCTTACAAATCGAAAGATCGGCGGTTCGATCCCTACACTGTTCGGATTTCTTTCGTTAAAAACTTCATTAATAATTGTGAAAAAATATAAATGTTACAAAATTAAATTACATTATGTATTAAGTGCTTATAATTATTCGGAGTTGGTCACTAAATGATGTGTCATCGGCTGTAGGAGAGAAATGGGTTGACGCAGAGTGAGGTTATGTTGGACTCACTGGAAAGGGGGCCTAAAGAGGTCCTTGAATAAAGACTAAAAGGTGAATCGAAAAAGGGGCCGCGACGGGGCCTCGCGGGGTTCCATTTTGGGGGCGCAGCACTCAGTTGAAGTCACCCCTTACCACAAATAACAATATTTATATTTTTCCGCAATTGTTAATAAAGTTTTTAACGAAAGAAGGTGATGGTTCAATTTGTAAACCATGATCTGCCACACTGAGCCCCTCGTAGTGCGAAGAATTTAGGAAGGAATTAAAAGTGTGAGTGAAAATTAATCGTTATGAAATTCTCTACAAAAAACATGTCTTGGAAAACTGAGGAAAAAAAAGTTTCAGCGCTTAAAAAAATTTTGTGAAAAATTTCTAACTTCGAAGGGTTATAACTTTTTAATTATTCCATTTACCACAAAAAGTGGGTGGATAAAGTTGCAGAGAACTCGATTCTAAACAAAAAACCTCTTTATAATTTTTTTGTAAGATGTATCGTTACTGAGGTATACGGCAAAAACGGTTAGCTTCCTTTTTTCAAGATGGCAGTCAAATGGGGTGGGCGTCGAACTCGAAAACTCAATTTGAAATTTACATTGTCCCACCTCAAAAAATCCAAAATTACAATGGACTACAAAGAAACTGTCATATCTTTTGTAGCCGATACTGCTATTTTCTACGTCGTTGGCGATACGTGGCAAGATATAACATAAAAAGTGGAAGTTGATATGCTAAAAATGAAACAACGTTTTGATATAAAAAGATTAATGATAAATTATAAAAAGAAGTGGGAAAATGTAAATACTTAGATTGACTGTCACTTGAAATGACAATCACAAATCCAGTCTATAACACAAAAACTTAGAGGGCTAATATGTAAAGAACAGTTAAAAAATATAGTAGTAGCGATCATTTGGTACCCATTTATAAGGCATTAGTTGAATTCATTCTGAGATATGGCTTATAATCCGATGGGATAGAAACTTAACTAAAACCACAACAAAATATTCAGGACATGATTATAAAAATAATACACTTACAGCAATAACATAATATAATATAGCACATATATATTATTTCAGTGAAGAGGAATAACTATATTGTTATACCATCATAACATATCGTTAACAAAGCGGTTCATGAAACGTATCTTTGAATTATAAGACAGGCTCACAAAAAAAAAATTGTGAGCGAGAATTAAGACCCACTTTTCTTTATGTTTTTCGGGGCGCTGAACAAGAATCTGAGGTCAAAATGCATGTTTGTGAACGAATATTCGAGCTAGAGGTCAAAATTGGACGATAGTCAAGGAAAATATTGATTTGTGATATTTTCAGGTTCGAAATGAATAAAAAAAAATTGGGAGACATGTAAATATCATTTTTGGGAGAAAATACAGTATTTTTCAATGTATTGCATTACTTGATAGAGCCTCGTGAGTTCACTTTGGACCGCATTATTATACAAATTGGTGGTTTATATACATATTCATGTAGATTCGGGATTGTTTTTGTGTTTGCAGTGCTGAGCAGAACTGCACATGCGGAAAGAACAATGAGAAGAGACGGGAATTATATCTCGGGATTGTATGGAATACTTGGCCTGCATCGATTTGTGATGAAATCTTTTGACGCTTACCTTCGAATGACCTTGCACCCCTGTTAAAATCACCTTTTTATTTGAGCGTTTCAACATTTATCGGTATGAATTTATCTCTCTATTTTCAGTGTAGTAATTTAATTCGTTTATCAAAACGCATTCCTCTAAATTTCGAGATCAGTTATTTTTTGCTCGTTTCCTAACTTTTTTATCATCAAATGATCTACGCAATGGATTTATTTTTCGTTCATGTGACTCTTGGGCTGTTTCTCTCTTTAATGACCAACAAAAGTCTGCCATCATATTGATATCCCATCTTCCTTGATACCGTTTCTCCATTTCCTCGATATCTTGATGGAATCGCTCGCCTTGCTCTTCACTGAATTCATATTAATTGTCAGGGAAATAACTTAGATGCAAGTCAAGGATATGTAATTTTAAATTAATTAAACAATGGTGATTGGTAATTTTTGATCATCTCAGGTACAATGCTTTCGTAGTCATCACTTCTATGATTCCCTAGGAACTGATGGAATACTGCCTTAAAGCTTTTCCATGCGACTTTCCCTTTTGGAGTCATCGTTGTAATGAACAGATCATCCTTCAAAATCTTTCGAATCAGGGGTCCATCAAAAATTCCTTCCTTAAGTTTAGCTTCCGACAACTGACTGAATGTTCGACTTAAATATTGGAAGCAGTCACCCTGTTTATCAAGCGCTTTTACAAATTGCTTCATCAAGCCTAATTTTATATTCAGGGGTGGAAGGAGGATTTTCGACGGTTCAACCAGTGGTTGCTCTATTATATTCTTATTACCCGGTAAGAGGCACGATCGCGTGGACCGGATCTTTTCTTTGTAGTGATTGTTTCGGCTCTACTATTCCATTCACAAAGGAAGCAAGAATGTTTTGTAAATCCTGGCTGTTCACCTAAAATCATGGAAGTAATTTTAAGATCACCACAAATTTGCCACTTATGTTCTTCATATTTCATTTTTTTAATATCCTCTAGATTGATGTATTTTTAATTTTCAATTTTTTTTGCCTTTACTATACTTCCACTGGATGTGGAAGTAAAAGATTATTGTAACAGGCGCAAGGTGTCCGAAGGTAAGCGTCAAAATGTTTCATCACAAGTCGATTCTGGCAAGGGTCCAATCTCACAGGCTGAGTGTTCCATACAATATATAATTCCTGCCTCTTCTCATTGTTCTTCCCGCGTGTGCAGTTCTGCTCAGCACCGTTGGGGGCAATATCCTCGGAAATTTTGTATAATAGTGAGGTCTAAAGTGAACTCACCATACCTGAGGTTTTATCAACTAATGGAATATATTGGAAAATACTGTGTTTTCTCAAAAAAATGATATTTCCATGTCTCCCAAATTTTGCCTATTCATTTCGAACCTGGAAATATCACAAATCCTGAGTTATCACGATTTTTGTCCAATTTTTACCTCTAGCTCAAGAATTTGTCATAAGGAAAAGTGGGTCTTAATTCTCGCTCACGAATTTTTTTTTGTGGGCCTGTGTAATTATAATACCCGACACGGGTTCATAAACGCACCAAAAATAACGAAAACCGTTGGCAATGATATCATGGGTTCTGAGCATGATGCAGTTGAATATCACAATTAGTGCCTGATTTCTGGTGTTTAAGACACAAGTGAAATAACAGATAAAATCGCAATGATAAGTGTTATATTTTAGGATAATGACACATCAAAGACAAAAAAAGTTGCAAAAACAGTGTATATTCATTATTTAATTTTTTTTTAATTTTTGTTACAGATTTAATATACTATTGATTAATAAATCAAGACAGTTGATTATCAAGTGTGTTTTACAATGTTTTGAATATTTTTATATTTAAGCTTTTGTTGTAAATAAATCATACTACTATTATTTTTGTATTTCGTTAACCATTACAATATTTTTTTTTCTTATGGGTTGCGGTGCCGAAATCCCGCCGTACTGAAGCTGAAGCTTATTGTACCCCATAGTCACGTTATCCCATTAGTCCCGTTCCTCTCCAAAAGGCGAATATACGGTCGATGGGAGCTCTAGCTCTTTCTTCCGGGGTTAAGAATGGTCCCCCGAAATATGAAAACTTTCCAACCACCAAGGCTGAGCATTCACATTGTATTTGGTGAGGAGTTTCCTCATCCTCACCACACATCCTGCATTCTGGATTGTCCTCACGGCTATGTTGATTAGGTGTCTGTTCAGTGGGCAGTGTCCTGTTAGGATGCAGTCTCAGCTAATTTATGCTCAGCTTTAGCAATTTGTTGGTCTTTGTTATGAATGGTTCGCCAATGATGCACATACGTGCTCCAGTCCAAGACAAGTTGCGTTTCTGACTCAATAGTTCCTTTACCATTCCTTTGGCGGTATTGTATGATGTCCCGTAGGTTGACTCGGGTTCCATCAAGGCTGTCTTTGCGCCTTCTTTAGCCAACTTATCTGCTTTTTCTTTACCTTCATTGCCCTGGTGTCCTCGCGTCCACACCAGTTGTGTATTGTTGTGTCAATTTTGCTAGGGAATTAAGCCAAGGTCTTTTACATTTTTAGAACCTGTCTGTACTGTATCCGCTGTATGAGCGCTGCTTGGGTGTCAGTGATGATACGGATTCTTTTGTCAGTATATGACCTCCGAATTATTTCTTGTGCACAGATTTCTATAGCTGTGACTTCTACTTGGGACACAGTTGCCGTACTGCTCAGGTTCATACTGATGTCTGCCCCTGGTTGGTCCCCCCTAATTCCTGCTCCAGTACTTCTTGACATTTTTGATCCGTCAGTATACCACATGGAATTATTTGGATTTCCTCTCAATTACCATATATCTCCCCCTTCCCTGTCAGGTACATATACCCTGAAGGTTTTTGTGAAGTTGGGGCTTGTGCTGATTCTGTCTGACTGCATGTCTAGTAGTCGATTTTTTTCCATTTGTTGAAATATTTCGGCTGCAGTAGGCGTTGTTGACATTGCTCCCATTATAACAGACTAGTCTTTGAACATTTCTTAGTTTTCTCTTTGCCTCCCCTTTTCCGGCTTTGGGCCACCAGATCAGGGAGGCATAGGTTATTATTGGTACAGCCAGTGCACCATTTTTAATTGTAGTTCTCAGTTCTTGGTTACCATTCTTCTGCCGGACCATAATAGTGGAAGTAAGAAGTCGGAAGAGTATGTGCTAAAGTCGTGCTAAAGTTATGAAACCGTTTTCGAGGGTGCTGAACACGAATAACAGAATGTAAAAAGTTTTTATTCACACACGCGCCCTCTAACGGCCAAAAACCACCTCTTTTTGCTTATTTCTCAAATGACAGCTTGCCATCGATTGTTTTTGCAGGGATTCTTTGTTTTTTCATGGGGATATAACAGATGGTGAAAGGTGATGTCAGGTAGTAGACCGCAACCGCCCTTAAGGGTAGACTATACCCCGTCAGGGGGTATAAAATTGTTTCTTTGTTTTTTCCTGTTAAAGACGTTTACGCCCCTCCACCCCCTTTCGAGGATGTACATCAAGGACAATGGTAAGAGTGCATTGTGGCAACCTCAGGGGGTTGGTCCCACTCTCTCCAGTGGGTGGAAAATTGATTTTTGATTGATTTTTTTCATTTTTTAATTTGTATATTAAGTGGGAGTGGTTTCAAAGTCACCATTTGTCCATTTTACATCCTCATCAAAAATAAACCTATCCTTGCAAGGATCTGAAATTCATGTTCCTTAAAACGGGATATAAGGAAGAGAATACTATTGGTAAAAATTTCTGTGTTTTATAAATTATATATACAGGACACGACTTTGAATACAATATAATAGTTTTTATAAGACATTAATATAAACTTTTTCATCCTGTTATTCGTGTTCAGCACCCTTGAAAACGGGGAGGGGTATAGGTTTCATAACTTTAGCACGATTTTGCTTTTTTTCGTGAAAATCCCCACTCCGTACTTCCACTATAAGGCCTGCGTAGCTTTGGTAATCACTCTATTTAGATGTACATTGAAGTTTAACCATTAAAAACATACTATTAAATATATATGTAATTAAAGTGGAGAGTAGCAATTTATAATTATTACTAACATTTACTTAATTTACTCTCAGTAAATTGGAATACGATTTGACAGACTCTCACACTAGTTTATTACGAATAAACTTTCGCGAACTACTTCTTGTTCATATTCATATTTTGCTCTGAAAATATGAAATGTATATGTAACCTTTTGAATACAAATAAATAAATCACAAATTATTTTAAGAGTTGAGAGGAATCAGATTACTAAGCAGACAGACGAAACATTAACGCTTTAGAGATGTGGGTGTGAAGAGATTTGTTACGATTTCGTTGGACAGCCCATCGCATCAACTGCTCGATTCTACAAGAAATACATCAATACAAATAAATATTCTCTAGAATCCATTCATTTTTTCACCAAGTCAACTAATAAGAGGGTAATATAGATGGTTGACAGTTCAGAGAGAACCAGATAACAAGGGGCGTATAGAACGTCCTCTAAAACTTTGGGCTGGTGTCACCAAGGGGCTTATGGGATAAACCTTTAGCAAGTCTGTGCTCCTAACATGCAGCTGCAACAGATGACATAATGTTGTCAAATGTGCCATACAGCAAAATGTGGCCAATAAAATAATGCACGGATCACAAAACAGACGAGTGAATAAGAAAAAAGTACATAATTCTGCTGTACAGTTTATAAGTACATAATTCTGTTGTACAAATATTCAGCCAAAAATGCTTTAGTAAAATCGTGCTAGTTATTAAGATAAAATCATTCTTTAAATGATTTGCAGCAACATGAAAGCTATTTCTTCACTAAGCTTGAAGTAGTTTTTTTTTATTTGCTTACCACTGATTGTAAAATTTGGATTATCATATCACGAGTGCAGTGTTGGTCGAGAATGTAGCTGCATCACTAAATAAAACTTTCCTGTGAATTATCCTATCTTCTATAATATGCTCACCAACCAATAAACAAAATTATGGTGTGAATTTATTATTGCCACTTTCAAGGGTAGGTATGTATAATTTTTGGTTTTTGTTATTTCCTTTATACATTTTCTGCAACAATGACTTGCTCAATCAACTGATTCTTGTCTCGAAGACAGTTTATTCGTTAACTTTCGTAGAATACAGTTGCAGTATCATCTAATCATTATATAATTTAATTAATAAAAACGGTGACCTGCCTATACTGGAGAGAACTATTATAAAATATCGATCAATCTCTGTGATAAATAATTTCTCAAAACTTATCGAACAAACTATAAAAAAAGATTAACTTCCTTCTTTAATTTGCATGATGTGATTATAAAAACATAGTATGATTTTATAAACAACTTTAACATGCTCGTATGGCTTTCATTGTATCAACTATGAGTATCTTGGACGAGTCAAGAAAGTGTTTAGTACTTTCAACACAGTATCACATGATAAATTCCTAAATAATTTGTGTAATTATGGTATCCGTTAACAAAATTTTGAGTATCCTTCGTGTAGGTTGGTGTAACACGGGGAACTATGTTGGGACCAATACTGTTCTTCGTATATATCAACAAAATTAGCCTAATAACACATTTTAAGAGTAACATTATCCCCCCACCTCATCATCATCTTCTTTGACCATGGAAAGCAAAACTCACATAAAAGACAGGAACTGTCTTGGGAAAATGTAGGCAGATTTCTGAAAAAAAATTGAGATTAAATTACAAAATTATTCTGTGGTTTTAAACAAAATAGTAAGACCCACGAGAAGCTCGATCAGTAGTGCATATTCTAATGCAAAGCTCGACGCTGTTAAGGTAGCATTACGGAACAGAGCACTAGAAGTTAAACACAGAGCTGAAGGCGGATCTCATTCTAAGAATGCACGCCGATACTATAGCTCCACAGTATAACTTCAATAAAAATTTTAAAACTAAAATGCGAGAAAGGGAAGGCTGAAAAAACGATCCCCCAATATCGGCACAAACAGTATAATATAAAAACGCCTTCAAGATAGACCAGGGAGTCGAATCTGGGATTTTTTTTAATGGCTCTATTTATATTAACGTCCTGGCGGAGGGTAGCTATGGATATTCCACCACTCAACCAGGACACATACATATAGACGATAACACAGCAACCATTTCCAACGACATTGTCATCTGCCGTAGCTGAGATTCGAACTCAGGAGAGGAGAGCGACTAGCCGTATTGTACTCTCACAGAAACGCGGTCTACCCCACTGCTACCATTTAGTTCAAATTTGAACAAAAGCGTAATATAAGAAAATCCACCACATTGCTTCACTAGTATATTTCAATATATTAATGTTGCGTAGTTTTATGATAATATAAATGTTATCAGAATTTGGCAAACGAATGTAAAATAAATAAATTCTACATACAATCTGTTCTGCAATTATTATTATTATTAACGAAATATTCCGCATCTTAAACTATGCAGATTGAACTAAAATAATAATGAATGTGCTTTCAGAACTTAAGATAAGCAAGTAAACAGTATTAACTGAAAGTCCTAACTATAACTTCAAATAACCAACTGAAAGTACTAACTTCAATAAATTTTAAACTTCTTAAACTTTATCTACTAAACTGCACAACAGACAACTTAATTTATTAGCAGTCTATGCCAATTGGTAAGCGTTTTACGTAATTTTGGTATAATTTAAAGCAATGGAGAACACCGACTCGTACAAATGCAAATTATCAAGTTTTATTTATTTTGCCAATTATATTAATTGTTTTGGTCTATACCAAAACAAAACAGTGTAAACTTCCTGAATTATTGTTGAAGGATTGTAATTATTTATTGTGTATAATAAATTTAACTTGAACAATACATTTCATGTTATATTATAATTAATTCGATAATCGTAGGTTAGAACTTGTTAGTCGAAAAGCGAGACCCTGAATTCGATATATGCTATGTAAGTCTCCAACTCACAAAAATAGCCAGTTGTGTGGCAATTTGTAAAAACCACCACAGAACTTATTTTTGAGGTCGCAATTTGATTTGGAATTACAAAAGTGGAAAAGATTGGTCGTTTTCATCTTTTTTACAAAAAATACTAATTTCACTTTTTTCACGTTCCCATAGTGTGTCGTGCTATGTTAAAAACAGATATTCCGTGTGCAGGTTAATTATTAAGTGCAAAGAGTGGTCTCAGTGTGTTCAGGGAGATATATGGAACACGAAAATCATTGGTGGACACCTACGTGTCTGTCGATTTCTTGATCAGGGAGGGGAGAGTTCAGTAAACTAAAATCTAAAGATCAGTTGATAACACCATAACCATCAACTTTACAAAAAAAAGTTATATGGCCAAAATGAAATACACTAAGTTGTTTTACGCGCTTAGTCTACAAGCAAGCGTTCGTGAGATAAAGTAAAATGTAGCAATTATGTTGCCAAAAGAGTATTATTATACAATACCGATGCTCATAGTAATTTAATTGTTTTACTGAATGTCAAGTTTAATTGGTAAACACTATGCGAACTAAAACAGTAGTTTCCTATGCACACATGTCCTACGGACAGGCATTGCGAGATTATGTATTCTCCTGTATGCAACCACATCAATAAGACATATTTGTCTGCTACAGAGTTATTTATTAATATAAGGTAATTAAACAGAATTAGTTGTCACACCCAAACTCGTCACTGATTATTTCCATTACATTGTGCACATTGTCGCAGGTTTCTTCTTCTCCAAGGCAAGCACACACCTCTGTGCATGGAAGTTGGCTCATAGCACATTTATAGAGAGGAACATTTTGTTAGCGAAATGAGTTCTTCTGGGTCGCATGCTCTGGTACCAATGTTCCATTTTCAATATAGCATCCAAATTCTACAGCTGAGGGAAGACATGGATGTGGTACATAGCCTGGTCGTTTACTTTACGTATTGCGGGTTGTAGTGCTGCCCTTGTTGGTGACATATTCCCCGCTATGGCCTGTTTTTGCGTAAAGAACTACCATCTTAACTTTTCTAATGTATAAATTTGTAGTTTTTGTGTTGGCCGTGTTGTGAATGGCACTATGTAACTGGTACTTGCATCAACCTCACTGTCAATGGCGTTTTCTTACGCCTCTGATTTTGGAACTTCTTGGCCACAGTGTTTCGTTTCTTTTAATGAGTTATTTTCTTGTAGCATGATAAGTGCCATTCAGCACTCAGTTACTTTAAATTCTTCACTGATGCATCACCACCAACTAATTTTAAACTAGTCTTCACTCATCATCATCATTCCACGAGGATCAAGTGAAAACTGTTTCAGATAATACTTGGTAAGGCTTTTCAGAACGATTAGTAACAAACTTTTCTCTTATTGACGATTGACAAATGATGCATGTGCATGGGTCAACCTTCTTTCTCGTTTTACCCGCCGATGTATCAACTTTGGCAACAGCCTGCATTGTGATGATGCCAATCGCTTAGAATAACCGTGTAGTTAGTTCGTATAGTGAATTTCCGTAAAACAATTAAATTACTAATAATACTACTTCAGCAACATAATACATTTTACTTTATCTTACGAAAGCTTGCAGGTAGCACATAGGCGCATAGGACAACTTTTGTAGAAAAATTTATTATCTTTCTTTTTGGACCTACAAGTTTTTTCATAAAGCTGATGGTTTAGGAGTTATCAACTGATCTTTAGATTTTAACTTGCAGAACTCCCCCCCTCCTCAAGGAAACGACAAACACGTCCCGCTGGCGGCCACCAATTCCTGTTCTACACGTCCCTCTGAACACACTGATACCACTCTTTACATTTAATCATTAACCGGCGTACGGAACTACATAAATGTATGCGCTATTCCTTATATCTGTCATTTGTTGTCGTAAAAATTGCATGTTTTAGTATTAAAATATTCAAACCTTTCGCTCTTCAACGGTGTATGCAAAAATAATATGTTTTATGATATGACTGAAAAATAAATCAATACTAATGGGAAGTTGCCATTTTTGTGTAATTTACAGCGAAAAAGTGCAAAATAACTGTGAGTAAACTACGTAAGCGAGTAAACTGTAGCTAACGAAGTAAGGAAATTTGTTTATTTTTTTTACCTATAATATGCATAGGAAGTGCAATACACCAATGATCGAGATACAAAACACGACCATTGCTCTGGCGCACAATCCCTAACCGTATCGGGCAACAGATAGTTTTCACTTATTAGATTTCTATGTGATTTATATGTCAGTTTCATATTAAAATGTAAAGTCTGGAATCTACTAATTTCTAAAAAAGTAAAGCTTTGGAAACCCGTCATGTGGTTACTATCTACGGAAAATGCATTTTGTTGTTATTCTGAGAGCATATTTACAATGTGCCATGCTCCATTTACAAAATAGCCCTCATTTTATCCGTCAATATATCAAAAACGGAAGACTTGATAATATTGAAAAAATTATGTGTTTATGTGTCTGTTGCAAACTAACCACTGAAACCTGAATAACTTACGTTGAAAATTTGAAGATCTGCTGAAAAATGTCCCACTTTTTGAAGATATTTTAACCATACCAGTTTTCAATCCATTATATATCGAAAAACCTATATTCTATGTGAATAATACTTTGGTGATCGAGATAACACAGCTTTTTCCGTGCGGTGAAATTTCTTCATAATTTTTACTTCCACATCCAGTGGAAGTATAGTAACGCAAAAAAAATGTTGAAAATTTTGATTGTCCAAATAGGCTTAGGTCATGGAACGTCGAGATATTAAGTTTAAGCAAAAAGAATTTCTGTTTGTCTGTCGGTCTGTCGGTCTGTCGCTTTGTCTGTAGCTTTCTGAGCGCACGATTACTCTTAGACCGTTTAAGATATTGACTTAAAATTTAGTACACGCATGTATTTTAATGAGATCTGGAACTAGATTATATTTTAATCTTACTCTGTTAAAGGGTTGGGGGGGAGGTAAATTGGGGTAAATGGGGTAAGTAAATAGATAAATCGAGCAAGTAAGACTCCATAAAATTGGTATTTACTATATATATAAGAAAAGCTAAGGTCTCAAAAAATTTTTTGGCATTCGCCACCCCCATACCACCCCCACATATTATTGTAGGAAAAAAAAAGAAAATAGTGATTTAGTGTGTGTACAAGAACCAAAGGCCTCAAATTTTTTTTTACTTCATCACCCCCATTCCTAGCCACCCCAAATTTTTTTTTCAAATAGCAACCTACCCTTTGGGATACATCAAAAGAAATGTGTTTTAATGGACTATTCAGTGGCGTAAAGAAAATCGAAATTCGGTACACAGACATCTATTCTTCATGCATGTCTAATTGCCTCATAAAAGGCGATTCATGACCTTCCATCCCGTGTATTGCAAAAACTGCCAATTTTTCGCACTTGCACCCATGAGAACTTTTGATCAGGAGATCGTAAACTGACACATTTTCAGTGAGGTTCAAAATTCTATCAATTTTGTGCGGGGTCCTGTAACACCTTCTGGGTGTAAGGTTTGTAGAATATTTAGGCTCTCTTTTGGTATAAATTTTAACTAAAGATCAGTATGAAATGAATGTACGTCGCGGTAGCACTGGAGCTGTGAAAATTATTAGTAGGAAGTGAAGAATAGGTTAAGTTGAAAGTTTTCAAGGGGATTTTTTTGGAGGCGGCTCTCTTAAATTCAAAAGGTTTATACGGTTTTATTATGGCCTTATCAAGCCAATGTGATTATCACAAATAATTACGCCCTTACACAAGTTTTAATATACTTATTAACACTTGTTTAAGGGCGTAATTATTTGTGATAATCTACAAATAGACTGATTAGATTTCATTTAGAATAAAATGCTCTAGGCCATTACCATTAGAATATATAGTTTAATGAGGGGACTGCAAATGACAATTAGGTTTTATTTAATTGTCCGGCCATATTTTCTTCTTACCAAAATATTTAAGGCCAATTTTACAATTGTATTATCTATAATTTTCAACTTTGCTTTAGCAAATTAAAGTACAATTACAAAAAATGACTGAATATGACCCCGGGAACCAGCAAGTAGCCTATTCTTCTATTTTGTATGGATATTAAGTAATCATTATTATTTCCGAAGTGCGCTTGTTTTTCGGGTCTACCTCTTGTAGTTTTAACGATAAACCGACGTTGGCTTGAATTTTTTTCTCATATCAGATGTCTTTTTCGATTTTCTAACAAAGTTCATTTTATCTTTATATTGCATCGGTCTGATGTTTGCTTAAATTAATTTAGGAAAAATAAATACAATAATACAATTATTTGGATTTCTTCTTGGATATTCTTATTGCTTCTCACTCCTGATAAAAACCTTTTAAGGTAGCCAACTAGGTGTTTTCTAGAAGCTTATAAAAATTTCCATCTTTTTAAGACGGCCTGGGCAAGGCTTTCAAGATTGACACTAGGCCGCTCTAAGGAGTTTTATGAGATAATTTAAAAAAGGGTGGGCCCTTTTAGTCTAGAAGCTGCTTTATGATGGTGTTAAGGATGCTGTTACAACAGAATGCATTTTTCAAGGCATTTCATAAATTGTTTTTTCCACTCCCATACTAATTCGTTTATTAGTCATTCCCTACCTGTACTTTAATGAGATTCATTAAGATACAAATTTTCCAATAAGATACAAGTTTATAACCAATAGAAACGCAACACACAGCAATATTCTGTCAATTTCAACGATTGCCTTGAAAGTCTGGCAGATCTAAAATTTATCAATTTTGAGAAGTCATGCTTACTATTTACCTAGCAAATTTTCAAACTTTGTGCTTCTTCTAATTAAAATCAGTGAACATGTGTGACAGTGAAAGTAAAATAGAATTAATAATCCGTATTTCCTAAGTTTAGTTTTCATAATATTTCCTATAATTAAAAAAATTCAGAAATCTATTTTATTATAACTGGTCGTAGAAAATATAGTGTATGCAACTCACATTTAATGACTATTAAAACACTCGCATTCATTATGACATTCGCCTACGGCTCATGCACGACCGGCTTTAATATGAACAGGCCGGATGTTACGATGTGGCAACGCTGCAATCTTAAACTCTGTCAGTCCTATTAATAATCTATGTAATGAAGGAAAAAATAGTGTAAATATTTCGTGCAAAGACGAGATTACCTTCGCCCCCCGTTTTCGAGGGTGCTGATGGAAGTGATGGAAGAAGTTTTTGACCGCCGCAACCCCCTGAAGCGGCAAAAAACCATCTCTATGTTTTCATATATTAACTGGTCTGGTGAGTGATTTATCGACAGGTTATACTTGAAATTACATGGAAGAGGGTTATTCAAAGAATTACATGAAAATATTTTTATGACAAAATAAATTATTTGCTTACAATTAATTTAAAAAACCTGGGTCGTTAACAAACAGCATGACAATCCTCATATTCCTCAAAATGCACATCGCACACGATCTCTTCTCCTTCATCATCGCCCCAGCGATAACTGGTGGATGGGGGTAAGTTTCCGTTACACGGGGCACTGCACCAGACACTAACATAAACTTTTCCATTTTTCTCCTTCCACACACCATAAGCATCTTCATATCGTTCAGATTTGGATATTGCACTGCCATAAAAATGTTTTATGCACACCACTGAATATTTTGTAGGCTGCCAAATTTTCCTAGAAATACTCTTTAGCCACTGTTTCCTCAGTTCTGTCTGGTTTTTTGGGAAATATAAAGGCTCGAACATAACCTTCAGATAATGAACTGTAATTGCTTCTGCAGCCAGGTACACAACATTTATCCGGCATGTTATTGTTTTCAGACCCCAGACCTAGAATTAATTAAAATTATTTTATTGGTTTTGGTAGTAAAAGTGAATTGAATTAAAAATATAGCTTGCATAGAAAGTAAGGTTATAACGTAATTTGACGCACAAAAAGTGATTTCAGGTGCGAGCGGTGCGATAGATACCCATATAATTAATTAAAATGATAACTACTTACTTTATAAAACACAGTTTGTGAAATTACACCAACAGAGAGGCACTTTTTATGTATTATAATGCCAATTTATTCGTGACAGATTACTGCACAACAATTTAGTTTTGCCAAGAACGGGGACTAAAGCACACGTTGCCACATTTCCATATACTGGCCTGTTCACATTAAAGCCGGTCGTGGCTCATGTTATAATTCTCATGCTGGTGTCTAATAGTCATCATTAAATGGTCGTTGCATAATATAAATATTTAAAAAAATAAAAAAAATTCCTTCAGAATTAACGTTTTTATTCAATTATTCTGTATTCTCCTAGGAAGAGTAGGAATTTTTTACTTTCAAAATATCTAACAGATAAGAAAGCGACTGCTTTATATCCATTTTGAAGTATGGTATATCCACTACGCAATTTTCACCTTAAATTGTATAGCCTCTGAAAATACACTGGTATACAAGCCGTTGGAAGGCGGGGCGATATCTCTGTAAATGCCGAGTGGACATTCATCTAAGTTCTAACCGTCGTTAAAGTTATTTTAAATTTTCGTATACAGATACACATGTCACTACAATGGAATCCCCAGTTTTGATCCCATCAAAATTATGGTTTCAAATAGTTGTCGATTAGAATTAGTTTTTAAGACAATTTTCGAAATAAATAACCTCGACTAGTTTTAAAGGACGGGAAATTCCTTATGGAACAGATTTTGTGACATAATCCGTATACGGAACAGGCTGTGCCTACATAATACCCCAACATAATATCTCCGCCAAATATAAACTAAGTCATGAAACATCCATCTTCTCAGCAAACGCAACTGCTATTTACAAAGCAATTGAACTTATAGTTGACTCAAATATTAATTACCATTATATCATAACTTCAGATTCTAAAAAGTGTTTTTTAGTTTTAACATTATAATTTTTTGATCGTACAGTATATTCACTAGGACGTTGTATTTTAAGAAATGGCGAAGAATCCGGTTTTAAGTAAGAACGTGTGCAGTGAAGGATCCGGTATTATTTTAAGTATGAATATAAAATATGTAAAACAATTAAGACGTAACTAAAAATTTTAAAATTAAATTAAATGTAAAAATAATTTTTATAAAACAAGCTTTTATTATTATTTAGGTGTACTAAAACCAATAAAATTTAAAGAACATAGAATTATTTGTTTTAAAAACTTGTCTCGTGAATAGGAAAAAAAATTTGACAAACTTTTAAGAAAATTCATTTTATTTTTTTTATTTTGTTCGTTTTAGTACACCTAGGTACTAATAAAAGCTTGTTTTTAAAAAGTTTTTTCATTTAATTTTTTTTATTCAATGTAATTTGTCAACATTTTTGCGAATTTAAGCGACAAGCTCCTGCTTTCACCAAAACTAACAGCAATCTAAATCAAATCATCACTGTAATTTTTTAAGAAAAAAATGTAGGTATTTACTGAAGTGAGTCACCTTCTTCATCAAGAATTTCTTGTCATCAGTATCACGAAGAAACTTCGTTAGGACTTTAGGCTTTATAATCCCAGTTCAAGAAAGTTGTTAATTTTTGTTATTTTCAATTATCGATCTCAGTGTTCAGCGTTAACGTATATTTTAATATAGAATAATATGCCCAAATATTAGATGACTCAAATACATTAGCTGTCTCCAAAATAAGCCAGAACTATTGTTTCCGAAAAGGATTTCAGGTTTTTCTTTTCGCTCCTCTTACAGAATTGACTGTATCGCTGGTATTTAATTTATTTAGTACTTTACCAAGTTTATATATTTAAAATTTTGGTTAATATTTCAATGATTTATTTTATTTATACAAAAGATCATGCCCTAATTTCTCTCACTTGCTTAAACCATTCTATACCAAGAAAAGCAAAACTAAAAAAAATCTTGACGGGAAAGAAAACTAAAAATAGTCTAAAAAAAAAACAAAACGTCAAAACTTAAAGTAAAAAATAAAAATAGCTCTTGGCCCTTACACATATTAAAACAAAACCTTCGTAGCAACCAAATTTGGATGGGTATCAAAGACTTTAACTATATCCTTTTTTAGGGGGCGAGCGTAGAGGAGACTTCAATGTGAATATCAGTCGATATTCCATTGAAGCAACGTCGAGCGCGGTTAGTACTTGGATAGGGTACCCATCTTGGGAAATACAGCGTTCTCGTCCCACCTTCTAGAGGCTTGTATATCAGTGTATACTCGGAAGTTACGTAATTTCAGACGAGGATTACGTAGTGGATATACTATCCTTCGGAGGGGATGTAAAGCATTCGGTCCCTTGTCTATTAAATATTAGGCAAGTAAAAGATCCCTACTCTTCTTAAGGGAAGAGGTTCGGCAAAACTTCCAGGTTGGGTGTAGCTCGTCTCCTGGCGTCGGTGATAGGCCTTGGTAGCGGAAATAGGCCGACGTTAAATAGTTAAAAAAAAAATCCTTTTTTAGCAAGATCAGACTTATTTCAGTTATCGGCGTGTGTTATTATTTAGAAAAAAAAAAAAAGGTCGATTATTCGAGAAGTCATATTAGGCACTTTTCTATTGAAAAACAATTGATTAAATATTAGGATATATCCAAAAATTTAACGACAGTTTGATTTATGGTTTTCGAATTACGATCCCATTAAAATTACATTTTCAAATATCAAATAATTAATAACTCGGAAACGAATTGCATTAAAAAAAAAGTCAGTCTTCATTTTCTATTTAAATTCAATTTTTCCAAAACTCGGTGTCGTCAATACTTTTACATTTCAATAATAATTTTGACCCAGCAGCCATATAAATTATTCGGGCATCAAGGATCGCCGTATTTGAAAGTATTGACGACAGTCGGTGGTAGAAAATGTGATTTTAAATAAAGACAATTCGTTTTCAAGTTAAGAGTTATTTAATATTTAATATTTTTGGTAACACAGGCCGACAAGACTTTTACCCAGACATCAGAATATACTTTTCCGAAAGTATTGGGTGCGCTGAATTTGAATCCAAGGCCCAGGTCTCTCAATTAGCTCTGGTTTCCGAGATATCCTAACCTAAAAGTGCAGAAACAGAGATTTTGGCCTATATTTGGGGTTATGTAGCATCGAATTTTTTTCTCTTCAAAAAACTACACCAATCGTCTTAAAGTATAAACCTTGCCCTTTCAAATGCCGTTGAGTTTGCACAACTATCTATTTTTTTCGCTGAGATATCGCATTTTGAAACTGAGAAAATAAGGAGACACTTAATCGACGATCTTCAAAAAGAGATCCCCCGAAAGGGTGAACGGGGAGGGGAATGTTTTTAAGCATGAAATTTGACTCGTACCCGCCCATGTGCTCTATTGTCCATTAAAATAATTATTTTTTCGTTTAACTCGCTCTAACAAAAAAATAGACAAATTACGATGCGCAGTGGATTTCCCCGAGTACTATAGATGCGCAGTAGGTTTCCTCGAGCACCATGGATGCGCAGTGGGTTGTGTCTCAGGTACAAACCCTTAAGTTGGCCGGAGTGGACTTAAGGGAGGACTGCCTCTCATACGGTCAGTTTTACGTAGCCTGCTCGAGAGTAAGCGCACCGAGCAACCTGGTAATATTGGCACCTAACGGAAAGACCAAAAACGTCGTCTACAAGGAAATACTATAGGTGTACTCAGTGAGTATGTAGTACTTCTTTATAGGCATAAGTTAGTATGTCAATGTTCTTAATTCCACGCGGACGAAGTCGCGGGCATCAGCTAGTTCAGTAATATACACGTATTCGTAATAGGTTTTTGGGTATAGGTACATTCACAAACATGAAAATTTCAAAATGCGATGTCTCAGCGAAAAAAATAGATATTTGTGCAAACTCAACGGCATTTAAAGGCTTATACTTTAAGATGATGGGTGTAGTTTTTTGAGTCAGAGAAAAAAATTCGATGCTACATAACCTCAAATATAGGCCAAAATCGCTGTTTTTGCACTTTTAGGTTAGAATATCTCGGAAACCAGAGCCAATTGAGAGATTTGGACCTCGAATTCGGATTCAGCGCACTCAAGACCTTTGAAAACATATATTCTGGTTTCTGGGTCAGAAGGTCGACCCGATTTCATCGGCCTGTGTAATATTACAATGAACATTCTAGGCTTATGAAATTTGAAAGTATCAATGACACGGGTTGGTAGAAAAAAAGAGTTTTAATAGAAAATTGAGGGCTTTTTTTCGATACAATTATTAATTATTTATTATTTGAAAATGTAATTTTAAACGGGCCGTAATTCGAATACCGTACATCAAAATGTCACTAAATTTCTGATATAGGGGCTCTAAGGCATGCTGGTCAATAATATTATATTAGTTTTTTTAGTAAAAGAAAATGAATAATATGACTTCTCGAAAAATCTACCTATTTCTTCTTAATAAAAATTCACGTCAATAATTAAAGTGAGTTCAGTTCTACCTGAAAAAGATATAGTAAATGCCTTTCATACCTATCCAAATTTGGTTGAAATTGGATGACTAATAACTGAGCTACGAAGGTGTTACTGTGAAAAGTGACACATTGTATATACAAAAGCAACAGTTTATTTCAACTTTATTCGCACGAAAGCCATCACCATAGGAGTTAAATAAATTAAAAAGTCGGCAGCTACTGGAAGCGGCTAGAACCTCACCACACAGTGAATCTTTATAAACTGTGCTTGGATACTACATCGGAAATCAGAACACTGAGCAAACAGATAAATTACACGTGACATTGGAGCCATTTATTTCATGAACAAATATCGAACTAACTAAAGTGGACTACAAGCAATCTGTTAAAATATAACCTCTCATGTTTGTTTATGTTGCATGTTAATCAATTGCCGGATATTATGAGGGTATTAACAGATAACGTTTCAAAGATTCTGTAGAATATTGGATAGCGAAAAAAAATAACAACACAGAATTTAGCCAAAATGACACTCTAACCTCAACAAGTCAATAACATTATGGACAATTCAAGCAGACTACGTATGCGTCAAATCAAAATCTTCCTGCTCGATCAAAAAGGTCCGAGCAAGTTGAGCTTCTTTCGAGGGCTTTATTTTGTAATATTCGAACGTTTCAGATTTAACTCGGTTAGCTCGATTTGCATTAAACGAACGATTATGACGCGTCCCATCAATCAGACGTAATATCCAAACACGGCTATAAATAGTATATTATATTACTAGGAGTAGAACGCACTCTTTTTTTGTGTTGAGCCCAGAATTTGCGGCTGAGGCGAAGCCGAAGCCGCAAACTGGGCGAAACACAAAAAAGGCGTTCTACTCCGTGTAATATATACTATTTTTTCTTCAAGCGTATTAAAATGCAAAAATTCATTTATTTATCATAAATGTACAAATATTCAAACTACAGTCTTACATGTTGACACAATATGACAAATGGCTAGTGGATAGCGCGCCACCGGTGGCTTTCGGTATTAACATTATGTTACTAGTAAAACAATACCCACTGCGGTGGCGCTTTCGATACTAACATTATGTTACTAGTAAAACAATGTCCACTACGGTGGCGTTCGGTACTAACATTTTGTTACCAGTAAAACAATGTCCTACTTCTACTTCTGTTTTTGGTGACATAATTTAAACATTTTAATACGCTTGAAGAAAAAAATTATTACCTTTAAAAAAACAAACTAAAATAAGTTTTGACATCTGTCAAAAATATTTGGGTTGATTTGAATGTTGATTTTTAGGTTACGAAATAAATTTAGAGACATAACCTTGGGGCATCTGCACGTGACGTCACAGCTAACCTCAAAAATATATATATATATTTCTTAAAATTTACAAATATTATGTTAGTACAGCGGATTAACTAACCTATTGTGCACTTTTTGATAAAAGCACCAAATTTGGCACAGAGGTAGACCTATGTAATATGGACAATTTTGGATGTGGAGCCATCGGCCAACTTTCCAAAATGGTAGATGTAAATTGATGATGTCTTGAGAAAGCCACCGCTTCTGGATACTTCAGCACTGGCTCCTTGCAATCACGAGGAGGCCGACACCCGCATTATGTTGCATGCCGCCCACGCTGCTTACAATGGCCACAAGAAGATCCTCATCTGCACAGTTGACACTGATGTTGTTGTCCTGGCAGTGGCTCTGGCACGCACCTTGAATGAGGAAACTGAAGTGTGGATGTCCTTCGGCTCGTCCTGAAAAAGCTCAGGCACTACCGATGTTTCATGCTTTGACGGGCTGCGACACGGTCTCCTGCTTCGCCGGACGTGGAAAGAGAATAGCATGGGCAGTGTGGACAGTGCTACCTGAGCTGACCCAGACACTCACTCTTCTCTTCACTGCACCAGATCGTATTAACGAAGACGCCATGCACACCATTGAAAGGTTCATCATACTGCTTTATGACAGAACAAGCACAGACACCGATATCGACAAGGCACGTCGCAAACTGTTTGCAAAGAAAAGCAACGTTCAGCTGATCCCACCAACAAGGGCAGCACTGGAGCAGCACGTCCGAAGAGCAGTATACCAGTGCAGACATGTCTGGGTCAGGCCCTGGTTCCTGCACTGACACTGCTATCACCAACCGACTGGGGTTGGATCAAGACCAGCGGCGTGTATGAACCTCTCTGGACAACGCTACCCGAAGCATCCCAGATCTGCAGGGAGTTCGTCTCTTGCAAATGCAAAGACTGTATGAAAAAGTGCAAGTGCAAGAAGGCCGGTCTGGAATGCACACCACCGTGTGCTTGCGACGAGGAGTGCTATGAGAAGTGAAGTCGCATTCTTAAAACGAATGTTCTGAACTGGCAGTATACTGTACTGGGACTGTAAAACAGATTTTTAATATTTCGTCTTTTAATTTTTTAATGCAATATGAAAAATGTACAGAAATGAAAAATGTTGTTTAAAAGTAATAAATCTTAGTTTTCCATTAATCTTTAAATTACCTACTTTAAACATTTCACATACAATATACTTCAGTCATATTATAAAGTTAAATTAATTTTTCGTATCGTATTTTTTTTTAAATAATTTCAATATAATTTGAAATGTGAAATATAAAATTATTAAATAAATACATATAACTTACAAACTATCTGGCATGTTTTCATTCAAAACATTCAATAAACATTCAGTAAAACCTTCAGCAGCAAACTTTGTCTTCTGTTGTCTTTCGGGTGTCCACTGACGGCCATTTTTGAAAATGGCCGCCACGACCGCCAGGCGGCAGTTGGCCGATAGCTCCACATCCAAAATTGTTCATATTACATCGGTCTACCTCTGTGCCAAATTTGGTGCTTTTATCAAAAAGTGCACAATATGTTGAAATATCCTAGCTAAACTGCCGCACTATGTAGCTATTATTAAAATTTCTGCGTGGTTCCCGTATTCTCAACCAAAATCTAGTTCAACGTCACGTTTCTGAAGTTTTAAATAGTTTGTCCCAATAAAATAAAACGTATTTTGCAGGTTAGAAATTTAACCTATAAAATGGAAGTTTCCTATTTTAGAAATATCATGTACATTCAACTTCATTTAGTAGTCTTTCAGTTAACCAGCGAAACAAAAAAAAATCATTTCGATATCTTAAAAACTCACGAACTTATTTAATTTCTTATTTGAATACTTCGCGCTTGACTGAAGTCCACTCGTGACGTCACAGTATACAATTCGTTGAAATCGCCATGCCGGAGGCGTGCCTTTATTTAGTGTGTGCGCTCGCTAATGTTCATTTAGTGAGGTTAAAATTTCTCGACCGATAAGAATAACACTGAATGAACAAAACTAAAGACGTCCGCGCCCGCTCGCTGTTGACGGAATTATGAACTGTGACGTAATCCAGCCTCAGATCAGATGAGCGCGGCATTTTGAAGTTTGAAGGACAATAACTTTTTTACTTATACAGATAATTAATTAAAATTAGATTTTTACGACTACTTATTACGAGAAAATGAGAAAAATGGGAACTTCCTAATTAGCAATCTATTTTTATTAATCAATAATATTAAAAATATATTTGCATACATTTTTAAATATCCGCTTGGAACCAGTATGGCTCCAAGCGAAAAATGCGGATACAAACATTAAACAAGATTATTAACTTAAAAATCTTAAACTTTGAGGTTACGTTAGTTACATGATGCACATTTCCTACCATAACCTATAAATCAACATCCACAAAGGTTATCAACCCAAATATTTTTGACAGATGGCAAAATACATTTTTCCCTAACAATAATAGCAATAATATTTTTTGGATGCTGTCATGTGTGCACTATAACGAATCCTTTTTAATTTTTTTCACGGAAACCAAATCGAAAAGGTGCAAGTGTGATATATCGTTGAAATCGGAAGTTTTACTGATTTTCAATGGTTCGCTTATAAATTGTAAGTAATCATAAAATAAACAAGTTGTTGTGCCAAAACGGCACTAAACGTAATATGATTCCAATCAAAACCTTTTCAGATCTTCTGGAGCACTAAAGAAACCATCTTGCAAAGTTTCATCCAAATTCGTTAGTTTCGTGCTAACATACAAACACACACACACATACACACACACATACACACACACACACACACACACACACACACACACACACACACACACACACACACACACACACACACACACACACACACACAAACACAGACATTTTTCAAAAACCACTTTTTTGGATCCCTGGGACTCAAAACGTGAAGATTTGATGTTATCTCAATTTTCGATTTTGGACCAATTTCAGTAACGTAACACAATTTTATTGTGGGAGGTTAATACAAAAATTCTATGTTTTTTCTAACAATGTTTTCCTACTTGTTTAGTTATTTTTTAGGTAGTAGAAAGTACATTGAAAGTATGCTGTGTAAACGCAACAGTAAATATGATGTATTAATTTTGAATTTCTAATAGTTAGTTGACTGTTTTTGATGGAATTAGGATCTTTGATACATGATGTGGCTTTAACATTCCTCAATGAACTGTTTACGTTATCTAACTTGTTATACATTTGTATATTTGATTCAGGTTATACAATTATTTACATATCATTAAATTTATTGCTGTATACGTTGTAATTTGTACTGTCTTAAAGAGACCCATTATAGGTAAAGCAACATGAATTAGAAGTAGAAAAGTAATTATTAAATTGACGACATTGTCATAAAATCTATTTATTGATACCGCAGTATTATGGATTTTCTAACAAATTTACCGTACAAAAAAGGGTAACAGTAAAAAATCTTAATATCTTTTTTAGGAAAATTAATCCACTTTAAAATTTTCTTCGCCACATCCAACTCAAATTATTAGTTTCAAAGTTATTTAAAATATAGATGAAGATACAATATCAAATTTAATCTCCATATCACTTTTAACGAGGCGATGTCGCACTAGTTCATGGCCAACTACGAATACATATTTAACTAAAATCGTTACTAGGTAAAGATGAACAAAACTGTTAAGAGGCAAAAGTTCTGAATATTAGACTACTTTATAAATATAGCTAAAAATCAATTCACAAATAGAAATTATATAAATTATGTGAAGCATGTATATACTACAAGACAAAGAACAATAAATAAGAAATACTAATGTATCACAAAAACAATGGGTCAAAGGAACTACACTTATTTGGCTGCAAGATTATATGCCACCTTGAGATGTCATAAGTTTAAATTTTTAAATATTTCTTGAGCAAAAGTTAAACATTTTCTCATTGACAAAGGAATTAAATTAGAAAAAATTGTATAAACAAATGATAAGTAAATTATTAATATATATGAGAAACATTCTGAAATTATAGAATGCATTACCTACTGGTTTACATGATAATCGTTTTATCTACAGATATTTAATTTGTAGTAACAAACTTAAGATTTTTTTCTTTTTTGTTCTAATTTTCTTCTATAATATACTCTTTATATTTTACTTTTACATTTAAGTACTTCAATTATAGTTTACTTGTAATGGTATTTTTCTTGGGCATTAGTCATATATCAATTAATAATTATGTAACATTTTATAACAATATCAGGTATGCTTAATATTCCAAAAATATTCTACGCACAGAGTTACTTTGTGGAATTATTTTTGTTTATTTGCCTAGCACTGCTTATATTATAGATAAATATGTAGAGTATGTAGATAAATTTGAGTGTCAAATTAGATGGGTTTGATTAAACTTTAAATGTTTTAAAAAAAAAATTGTTCCTGTAAACCTTTGTATGTTTTCTTTGTGTTGTTGTAAATAAATAAATATTATTATTATTTTACTTTTAATATTTGATTGAATACTCTGATAAGTCGAAAGTTTTTACACTTTGTAACTCGTTACTGTAAATGTGAATATTTGTTTAATACTTACCAACGTATAGTGGCCAAATGGCCCCCTGTACCTCCCTATTCAAAGTCGGTGTCGGTTTACGAAACGCTCTGTATATTTAAATCGTTGAAACGATTTTTTTCTCCTTTACAATACTTTCAGATAAAATAGTGAGCTATTACATACAAAATAAAACAACCAAGATTTTCATCCAAAGTTCATGTTCTTGAAGATCTGAGGGAAGGGTGGCGTCACTGTAGGTAGACACTATCTGGCTCTCTATTTGTTGTATAAACTAGACTGGTAAACAGAATTTAATAACATAACAAAACTTTACAGTTTAATTAAACTTGGAAAAAGCAAATTAAGGCATTGTTGTAATTGGAATGAATATATGTGCATGGGTTAATATTGGTGTCAGATTTAATTAAAATTATTAATGCTTTGAAGCTTTTTTATATAATATTTAATTAAAATCTGCTTAATTCCTTTTGAACAGCATATGCGCTTTTATGTATTTTTGAGTTTTTTCCACATACATGAGTATTATGTATTTTTAATTACTTCATCCCCAGACCGCAGTAATTTGTAATATACGTAGCAGTTAATTTCATAACATTTTACGCACTGTATTAAAGTTATTAATTTTCAGGTTTATTGCATCATAATCAACTCTCCATGATGCTTACGTTCGTATGGGACGTATGAACCTTTGCTTCATGGAGTACAATACAACTTTTTGGTAATGTAAAAGACAGAGTTGCGCAAAAACCCACCTTCTTAGAAAAAGACGACCCACTGGGCTTTTAGGTGGGTTTTTGGTGGGTTTTTCTGGGCAATTGTGGGTAATTCTGGGTTTTTGTAAAATTCAAATTTTCCGCCTAATTTCCCTCCTTTCGTTCGGCGTTGCTTTGACAATATAGCATGTGACAACATCTGGACTGTGTTGGAAATATTCTCAGTTATAAAAATCTAGTAAATACGTGCGATTTTTAAAAAAAATTGCATAGTTGTTCCGCTTCTAGTGCCGCAGTAGAAAGTATGTTTTCTACATTCGGCCATATTTGAAGCAAACTAAGGAATAAGCTTGGAGCTGAAAAGGCGTTAAAACCTGTTAAGATTTATAGACATTTAAATAAAACATAAATATATTTTTCAAAAGATATTTTGTAGCATGCATAATGCTCCATGTTTTTTTTTTTTATATATTCAGGAATATGTTGACATATATTTCCTAGTGAATCATTTTTTTTTTTATAATAAAACTAAAAATTACAGATGAAATTCTGTCTATTAGTTCCATCATTTAAATTTCTATAAAGTGTATAACTGGTCATCTATGTCACAGGTCTACTTATTAATGTATTTGTTTGCTCAAATACCGATATGAAAGTAAATAAATATAAGACGATCACCGAAATGAATAACTTAATAATATAATAAATAAAGTATTGGTATATTTAACATTAAGAATTCACGTTAGTAACCGTTTACAAGTTGGAATGAATTAAATACACTGAATGTTTTAGTTGATCTATTGAACATAATTTCCGGTGACAAGGTTTCCTTTTTCTCGCCGAGGATTTACTGATTCACTTGTTCGAGTTTAACACCAGTGTAAGGGTGCGTTGACCTTTTCATCCTCACCCAGTACCTTCTTAAATTATCACAAATGGTCGGTACTTCGTCTGATTATTATTAAATATGTGAGAAAAAACTTCACCTTATTTCGTTGTTTGGTTGAGCCAAAGAAACATGTCCTTAAATATTAACATCATGGTTATAATTTTCAAGATGACCGGAAATATTTCCGTAAGTACTTTAAAAATTATCTTTTCGTATCAAGGTTTCATTTGTAAAATATAGTTTTTTATATTGTTTTTTCGACTTGTAGGGTCTTTCCATTTCTGGAATATCTTGCTGATTTTAAAAAAGTATGATTTAACTTCGAGTCACATTTAACATCAAAAGTTAATTAATAATTTCACCTTTTCAATGGCAAATAGCTGAAGCTAAACTTAATAGTCATATCCACTCAACATCATTATATGATTCACCCGCAACTAATAGGAAGTATACCTTTTCCTGGAATGGAGATGCATGTTCGCCATCTTAATTAATGGTTCATTTTTTTGAAGCCATAATGATTTCCTGTTAGGAGAAGAACCAAGCCTATTTTTTCAATCACCGTTTGTACCTACATACTTCGAGGAAAACTACGGATCTTCCAAGTTAAGTGTTTAATTTAAGTAAGATTCTTATAATATAACTATCATTATTTTATTGCACTGAAACACAATTGAAATTTTACATCTTTCTTATCATTACGGATAAGATATTACGTAACATATTGTAATGACATGTGTTTTCTTAAATAATGAGAGTTCCTGAATTGCACTTTCTTGTAAAAATTGAATAACTTTTCTTCAGAGTTTTTACTATGAAATTTAATTAATAAGGTAGAACTGTACAAGGTTTGATGATCACCAAATTTTATTACTATTTTCACTTTAGCATACATGTTGTGATATATTGGGGCAAATTATTAATAACTTTCACTTTAAGAATAAATAATAAATAAATAAATAAATTTTTAGAACATATAATTTTGAGGGTATAATTTATAAAATTTAACCTTTTTTATCGATATTTGATTAAATTAAATCTTGTTAAATTTTTTTTAAATAAATTCTGAGTAGATTAACTACTACAATTTTATATAAACCATTTTCTATGCATATCTTGTAAATACTTTCCATATTTATGTGAATATTTTAATGTAGGTGTAATTTTGGCTTAACACAATCTCAGTTTGACAAGTTTATAATAAAACTGATTTTAAAATTTTTATGAGACTTTTATTCATAATTTTGTTTTTCTTACTACTTTTACTCTATGAAACAAATATATAAATTAATATTGAGATCTTGGTAATTGAATATTATTTACTATTCTTGGTATTCATCAGCATCTCGTACACAGAATGGTTGGCGCTTATGATATAACACCTTTTTAGCTCATCATACATATTTGTAGGTAAGTCTCTCTCACTTTTATAACATCTTACCCATACGCTTCCGAGCTAATGAGCTAGCGGTAGTGTATTCTTCTTGACCCGTTATCAATATATTTCACTCTAATAATATTTTTTATTAATACCATATAGGTAGATAGTCAACATTCAATAAAAAAAATAATTATTGATAATCGACCAAGGTAGTGTTACAATTTATCTTTTGCCTTTCACATTCCGGTTTGAAGAAAATTTGTTAAGTTTTTGTTATTTGTTTCATGTTTTTATTCTTCTCAAGTTTATTATTTACTTGTTTTATTATTTGCTAATATATTGACACGTTACATTTTTGTTATTGTTTTGTTAAGTATTTGTGAGGCAAAAATATAATTTTTTATAATAATTTTCCTGCAAAAATAACGAAAATCAAACAAAAACCCACATGAGTTTTTCTAAAATCAAAAACCCACAAAAAACCACCCATTTTACCCACCGTTTTTTTCTAATGGTGGGTTTTTGTGCCAACCTTGTAAGATACAAGCCGTGTAAGTGTAATATTAGAGATGGGAACTGCAGTTTTGAAGAATCATATTTCGTTAAATTGTTACGCAAAAGCTCTTTTTCGTTGCACTTTCTAAATTTTTTTCTCAAAGACGTTTTTATGTATTTTAGGGAAAATATGACTTCATTGCACTTTTGGGATTCTTTCTTGGTGGAGGTCATTAGTCTTTGCCGAGGACCGGGTTATTATAATGCTTTAATTCTACTTGATGTTTCATTTTGTAGGTTTTATTGAGTTCTATAATGAGATAAAGTCACTAAGGAATTGAAGTACATACATTTGGTGAAGCCATGTCCATTCCCCTAGCAAAAAATTGCAATGGATGGCGTGATGCTGTGTCACTTGCCATACAACAAAGGAAGATAATTAGAATATTGTTTGGCTCATACATCGTCTGTGAAGATGTTATGATTTAACGTTGTTAAGATATTTAATTCGGAAGAGAAATGCTAAGCGCAACATATTAAAAATATACATTAAACTTCGACTATTTCAATGTTCCACGAAAACGGAAGTGACATCACAGCCGCAGTTAGATGTGAACTTATACGCAGAATAGAAGAAGAAAAAGTTGACATTGTTGACAAAGGAAATAACCTCATACATCAAAAGTAAAGACGTTTAGAGAGGTGTTTAGGATTTGCCGTTATTGTTAATGTTTTTTCAAAATGGCTAAGGCAGTATATTTGTAAAATCAGCGAATCATTAAAAAGAGACGATCGTTTTGGCATTACGGTGGTTAGAAGTACAAAAGCTGCAAGGTACGTTACAGCTGTAGATTGGACTATACAAACCATTATAATTTCTGTAAGAAGTTCTTTTATCTTATTCTGATAATATTATATGTCTAATATGTATTTTATTATATCTCACATAATACAGTTTGTACAAGTACATACTATATACGAACTGTGTTATGTGGGATCACGTAGATCGATTATTAACCATGCCTTGTATTTTATTAAATATATTTTTTTTATTATGTATTATTTATTACTGCTATTACTATTGTTAGTAGTGAATCGAAAAAGTCAATTAGGTTAAACTTTTATATACATGCATATCTAACTGAAAACACAACAAAATATATCTACTTAAGAAATTATTTATTATCCATTGATACTCCTAAGAAGAATTCTCAAACCTGAAACTTGCGAGAGATATAAAGAAAGGTCTGTATTATAACAAAAAATATATAATTATAATATATACTTTATGCTGGTATCTATCTAAGCAACAAATAGCATGTATAATATTCATAATTCAAAGGACATTTATAGCTACAATTCAACGCTTTTATCGCCTTTTCGGACTCTGCTTATGTGTTCAATGTTTTTAGACAACTTTCGCAGTTTTAGTTTCATAGTTTTTCAACATTGAATGTTTAAATTTCCTTTCTTAATTTATGGATCATCCTAGTAAAGGGCATCTAGGGAGCATTATAAATAATCAATAGCTGACAAAAACAACCGCACTTTATTCCTACATAAACTAGATAAAATACATAAAAGCACATTAAAGCCATTTCCCTCCTTTTAGGAAGTCAAAGCATGAATAAAATTCTAACCTAGAGACGTTAAGAATATACTCTGCTTTATCCATCAGTTTGGCGAGTAATTTAAATTTGTAACACTGGTCTTGTAAAACGGGCGTTTTTCCTACAACATAAAAATCCAATTGTTACATTAAGATACAATAATTTACCGTAAATGAAATGCTTAAAACACCTCTGGTAATCTGTGTTTTTTTCTTGTGGTGAGTACCGATTTCAAATTTTCTTTTCCTCGACATTGAAATGGTCTCCACAATAAAGAGACCTGATCCTTGTCTGATGGCTTTGAATCATTCATTTTTACGGTCATCATTCATTATTGAAACACTTGCTGGTGAATTGGTGGTATTATTTACAGAGTATAGCAGGAAACACCATCTGTACTTATATTTATCCATAACTGAATACTGTTAAACTATACCGAATTATAACCTATGACCGTCAATAGAATTTGGCATTATATATAATGTCAGATTCAACCACTGAATTATACTACATAATGGAAGTCTCACTAGATACACCTAGGTACCCCGTGAAGAAGAAGAGGAAAACAATAAGACCCGCATTGCAATACAATGGCGCGGCGGATTGAGGGAGTTATCGTCTCCATGTCTTTCCAACGATGACGCAGTTATCATTTCATTATGTAGTATATACTCGATTTCAAATAAGAATGTAGTGTACGTAAAGACAGGGAAACTGTATAATTGTTTCTGATTGGTAAATTTACAAGCCAAGTTCACACAGGAAAAAATTAGTAAATCAGAACAGATTTCTTGCCAGGCCCGGAAAATACATTATAAGTAATATTGAAATGAAATATTTTATTAAGAACATTTCTATGCAACTTTGTTTCTATGCAGGGTGTCCCACTTTCTATGGTAACACCTTCGTAACTAAAAGTGCATATACCTATTTAATTAATTACATAGACGTGCGACTTTGGGGAGGGGGGGAATGAAAATTCAGGTGAATCGTCTTAGGGACTTTTTTATGAAAAAATGTTACCACAAAACTCCATTGTTGAAATAACAAAATATTTAAGAAAACACTAAATAATTGTTTAAACAACAAATAATGACACAAGGAAACTACAAAGCCTTCAGCTTTCATTACAGTCAAGTTAAAAATTTTGTTTACGGTGATTCGATTTAAAAGAAGTAAAGTGGAAAGGGCCCTTGTAAAAGGACAGAACTTTTTGGAGAGTACCATGATACTTCGAATTTGTAGCAAGAAATGTAAAATAACTTTGTTTCTAACTTCACTTCGAACCGAGTTAAAGGCCATTAATACTTGATAAAACGTCATATTTGCCTGTTTATAACTCTAAAACTACTCGAGATATTTTATCAAAATTTGGCACGAAGGGGTTTCAAAGTGTGGCATAAAAAATGGTGGCAATATTTTTCTTATAAAACGATCCCTAAACCTGAAAATTGACCCAAATTTAAAATAAATTGATTAATTAATAATTGAGCAATGAATGTGTAACCGTGGAAACTGAAACACACTGTATATAAAGGAAAGGGCAACAATGTTTGTTTATTATTTTTCTGTCCTGTGAATCATTTGAGGTACTTCTTGATGAACCAAGGAATTTGGCATAGAGAAAATTTCGAAATTTTCGAAATTCAGAATGGCGTCTCTAATATAACAGCCATTCTATAACATATAGAAGGCAATATCAATACCAAAATGAGGCATATATTGTTAAAACAATAAAAGATACATGTAGCCACCACTCACTTTTTTTAGTAAAATTTTATTCTCTACAACTTGGTTCCTATAGTTTTTTCACATTTCTTACCATTTTGGCAGCATCTTCCTTTTAGTGCGAGTATTACGATCTATATAAATATATAATTAGCCTCCACTTCGAATTTTACAAGTTTTGGAATTTTCTAGGGGTCGCCCACTGTGAAATTAATGTTTTCATTTTCAAAATTCCACTCCACGCTCAATTTTTTATCCATTTGGATAAAGCTAGGTGCAAAATGTTTGTGAAAGCTGGCTTTTTATCAGATAACTGCTGGTTTTATAATTAAGGTATTATGTGCCAACTGTCACAGCTGCCAAAAAATTAGATCATGCAATTTTCATTTTTTTTATTTAGGGATAGTTTTTACTGCTTGTAATTAACGCATATATTAAAATTTGCTAAATTATAATCAAACCTAATGAATTTTCAAATTACTAGTCAAAAAATATATTTATGTGATAATTTAAGACTCGCAGTAAGAATATTGCGAAAACGGGTGTTCAAAAGGGTGCTGCGCACATTTCCAGGCTATTCAACCCGGAAAATCGTAATCAGCGACCCAAAAAACATTCATATAAGTTATAAAAATCCGCTTAAAAATTATAAAAATTTTAAAATTTTTATAATTTTCGAGGGGTTTTGGCAGCTGACAGTTGGCACATGCTACATTAATTGTAAAACCCGCAGTTATCTGATAAAAAACCAGCTTTCACAAACATTTTGCACCTAGTTTCCTCCAAATTGATCAAAAATTGAGCGTGGAGTGGAATTTTGAAAATGAAAACTCATTAATTTTACACTGTGGGTCGGGAAGATACCCCTTACTTTCATGCCAAATTTAAATTACCTTTACCTATTTACTCCCATTTATCTCCCAACGATTCGTAGAAAGAAGACTAAAATATAAGTTCCAGAACTCATTATGATACATAAGTGTATAAAAAATTTAAGTTATTATCATAAACCATCCCAGAGTAAATGTGCGCACAAAAATAATACAGACAGACAGACACATAATTTTTTTTGCTCAAACTAATATTCTCAACGTTTCACGACATTTAAGTCTATCTGAACAAAAAAAAAAAACAATATTCTTTTACCGTTACTATACTTCCACTCCACTACGTGGTTGTGGAAGTAATAATATCTTACACCGCTTACATAATTATTGAAGAATTTTATTTTGGGCATTCAGCAGACAACTTTCAAAGAAGCAATCAATTCTTTGCATATATTGTTGATCGATATCTGATCACGCTAGTATACCAACAAGAAATCTCCTCTACAAGACATCTCATCATTTTCTTTCGTACACTTAATATCATAACATTCAATATGAAAAAGCAAGAAAATAACCAGTCTTTATATAAACTGTTGATCTAAGTCTGATTCTGTATAGTAATAAGAAATCTGGCTTATGAGACGTCTTATCCAGTATAGTGGTATCTTCAGCCTTACCTAGAGTATACTTTATTACAAATAAAATTTTTCAGTAATTTTGTAAGCAGAAATAAATGATACTATTTTTAAATGCTAGATGGAGCTATGGGATTTAAAGAGTGATTCTTTTTTTACAGGCACAAAAGGCGCAAGCTCCAGGTCCTGTATAACGGGTAAGTATACACTAATCCTGAATTTCTTTCAGCCCGTCCACCATAACAACAATGAAGACACAATAACAAACCCCACATCCGACCCCAAGAATACCAGCAAACAACCCGCTTGATACCTTATATCCTAGCTCTATGCAGGCCAAAAACGCTAAAATAAGCGTCCAGGTCGCGCACTTTCTGAGCACATTTCATCCTTCCAACCGATCAACCGGAACGCAGCATATCAACATGGCACCCTGGGAATCGGTAGTCAAACCCACCATTCAAAAAACCCCAGAAATGGGACAGCAACAGTCGTTCCCTTTCTCGACAGACGACGCTCCCGGCAGCAGACATGCCGGCAAAGAAAGAAGACCAAGATAGAAGAGTACCAGAGGAGGCGACCCAGCTGGCAGAAAGCAACAACCAGAACCAGGGGAGGTCTGCCGACATCGACCACACTGCTTACATTTGTGAGTGGGATTGATGAAAAAGCAGGCTCACCCCTTAGGAGGCCGCTTCAGGTCTACGGCGGTACATCGGGGCAAAGAGATAGTCAGCTTGACCTCTAAGAGCTAGGGAGCTGGTGGCAATACGGATATATGATTTCATTGTAACTAACAATAATATGGAATGAAGGTATTGATGATGAAGGTATCGATTAGAGCAGCTACCGAGCATGGTTGCTGCTGATCTTTTAAATAAATGAATTTAAAATTGGCAAGAAAAACGCTTCTATATTAATTTATTGTTTCAGCCATTGCTACAAAATTGTTCATTTATCAAAAATATAAATAAAAAATTATTGGCTGAAGTCCATGTCTCTAATTTTTATATAAAACTAATTGTTAGTTTGCAAAAAAAGCCCTATTAAATCTTTTCATTGTACTTCGCATTGTTTTTAAATTGTTAGTTTTATATCCATAACTAGAGAAAAACATCGAATGACGTGTAAGTTGCTGATTTTCAGAAATATTCCGAATTTTTTAAATGAAATGTGAAAGCAAGAAAATGGTACAGGCATGCAGATCTGTGAATACTCACATCTTCCTAATATACGTAAAAATATTTGCTTATCAAAATGCCCAAAAATAACAGAGAAAATAAATATTGAAAATTGCAAACAATTATCATGTACGTCAATGAACAGTTTTACGAGACCTTGTCCTTGCGCTTCGACGTTCGTCTAAAAGGTACGTATTCATACAGAGAACGAAGGCGAAAGAACGGTAATGTGTACGTACTAACAAATGCCACCGATCGCGTTCGTTCGTCTTCGCCAGAGTTCCCTCACTGGGCGGTACATCAAAGAAAATTCGGGAAGAATTCGTTTGGCCTATTTTTTAGTGTGTACGGCTTTTAAGCAGTATTCGTTCATTCGGTGTTCTGAACGGATTGATTTTGTTTTAATTTATATTAATAATAATCTTAAATCAATAACGATGGAGTGGAGTAATTCTACTTTCCTACAACTCATCGAATTATATCAAGAACATGAATGCCTATGGAATCCTGTTCACAACGACTTCTACTTTTGACATTTTCACAGAACTAAGACGTCACCAATGCACACTTTTCAATAAATACAATTAGTCCTTTTCAAACTGAGTTTATAATAATAATAATAATAATAATAATAATAATAATAATAATAATAATAATAAGAACTTAAGATCATACCGGCATGCCGAAACTCGGCAGAGGTCTTAGCCGGCAGAATGCAGAAGGCCGTCATTCTCGGTTCATTACGTCTGCTCAGGGCACACGATTCACGGACCCAGTAGTCACTCACCCCACGGGCGTGGGGAGTGGCTACCGGTACTACCAGCTCCCCTCTGTGAGGGTCGGAGCCACAGAGAAGGGTGACTGGTTTTTAGCTAGCTAAAAAAAAAAAAAAAAAAAAAAATAATAATAATAATAATAATAAGGGAGTTCGGCTTGGACAAATGTGCACTGGTTCACCTCAAGAGAGGACGATGCGGTAACTACGGAGAGGATGCGCAGCTTGTAGATGGAAGCATCTTGCACCGCCTAGATGCCGGAGAGTCGTACACGTACTTGGGTGTTGAGCAACGCTCCACCCAAGAAGTGTCAACAGTGAAAAACGCTCTCCGCGGCAAGTATCAGCACCTCCTCCGACAGATCTGGTCTTCTGAGCTGTCGGGGAAGAACAAGGTGTCTGCGACTAACATGCTTGCCGTTCCGATCCTTCTACACTCCTTTGGGGTAGTGAAATGGACGCAAGGCGAGCTGCGCCAACTCGATGTAGGAACCCGAAAGATGATGCATCTCAACAGAAGCTTGCATCCAAAATCGTCCGTTTCGCGGTTATATCTCTCACGACAGCAGGGAGGCCGTGGACTCTTGAGCCTGGAGTATCTACATAGCAGGTCTGTTCTGGATGGAGCCTGCAAGATCATCAAGAGTTCGGATCCCCTTCTCTGCATGGTTCACGACCATGAAAATGCAGGGATAGGAGCGTTTTTATTTAAGGCAGCACAAAGAGCAGCTGATGAGCTTGGTCTCGACTTCGACAGTAGGCGGGTAAACCCAAGCTCTGTTACCGAGTTGGGACCCGCTCAGCTTAAAGCCCATACAAAAGCAGCTGAGCAAAGCAGATTCCTACAGCTGCATAAAGATAAGCCCTTGCACGGAGTCTTCTACAAGAACATTGAAGACAGGGGCTTATCTGAAAAGCTGACCTTTGCTTTTCTAAGGTCAGCTGGGCTGAAGTCTGAGACCGAGGGTTTCATCATGGCTTGCCAAGATGGTGTCTTTAACACGCTCGTCTATCGAAGTCATGTCTTGGGTATGGAGGTCCCTGATGTAAACTGCAGGGCCTGCCGAAGGGCGCCGGAGACACTCATGCACCTATTGTCGGCTTGTCCGGCATACGCTGTCTCGGCCTATATCCATAGACATGATGGAGCATTACGGGTGCTGTACTATCATCTACGGCACACGTATGGGATAGATGAGACACCAGTGCTGCCTTATGCTCCGGGGGATATTGAGTCCGTGGTGGGGAATGAGCAGTGCCTAATTTATTGGAACTACTCTTTTCCCACCCTCAGGCAAATACAGGCCAATAAACCTGATATAGTCCTCCTCGACCACCAAACCAAGACAATGTTTGTTATTGAGTTCTCCGCTCCAGCGGAAACAAACATTGTTTTGAAAGAGGAGGAAAAACGGACTAAATATCGAGATCTTCTCTTCGAACTCCGCAGACTCTATCCAGACCACACCGTTAAGCTAGTGGTATTAATTATAGGATCCCTCGGTTGGGTGAGGCATACACTGCTTTCGGAACTGAAGACGATACCGGCATGCCGAAACTCGGCAGAAATCTTAGCTGGAAGAATGCAGAAGGCCGTTATCCTTGGCTCGTTACGCCTGCTCAGAGCACACGATTCGCGGACCTAGTGATCACTGACTCTACGGCGTAGGGAGTGGTCTCTGGTATTACCAGCGTACCCTCTCCGGCATCGGAGACAGAGAGAAGGGCGACTGGCTTCAAAAAAAAAAAAAAAATAATAATAATAATAATAATAATAATAATAATAATAATAATAATAATAATAATAATAATAAACTGCTCTCGGAATTAAAGGCCATACCAGCCTGCCAAAAGTCAGCCGAGTGGTTGGCAGGCCAAATGCAGAAGGCAGTTATCCTGGGGTCCCTTCGTCTTCTTAGGGCACACGAATCTGGCATCTACAGTCACTAACCCTGCGGGACGCGGGGAGCGGCTGCAGATAATCCGCTGGCGCTTCTCCCGTGAGAATGTCGGAGACACGGGAGAACTGTCCAGCATCGCACACGCGAAAAAAAAAAAAAAAAAAAAAAAAAAATAATAATAATAATAATAATCCTTCTACACTCCTTTGGGGTAGTGAAATGGACACAAGGCGAGTTGCGCCAACTCGATGTAGGAACCCGAAAGATGATGCATCTCAACAGAAGTTTGCATCCAAAATCGTCCGTTCCGCGGTTATATCTCTCACGACAGCAGGGAGGCCGTGGACTCTTGAGTTTGGAGTATCTACATAGCAGGTCGGCTCTGGATGGAGCTTGCAAGATCATCAAGAGTTCGGATCCCCTTCTCTGCATGGTTCGCGACCATGAAAACGCAGGGACGGGAGCGTTCTTATTCAAGGCAGCACAACGAGCAGCCGATGAACTTGGTCTCGACTTCGACACTGGGCGGGTAAACCCGAGTTCTGTCACCGAGCTGGAACCCGCTCAGCTAAAAGCCCATGCAAAAGCAGCAGAGCAACGTAAATTTCTGCAGCTGCATAAAGATAAGCCCTTGCATGGAGTCTTCTACAAGAACATCGAAGACAGGGGCTTATCTGAGAAGCTGACCTTTGCTTTCCTAAGGTCAGCTGGGCTGAAGTCTGAGACCGAAGGGTTCATTATGGCTTGCCAGGATGGTGTCTTTAACACACTCGTCTATCGAAGTCATGTCCTGGGTATAGAGGTCCCTGATGTAAACTGTAGGGCCTGCCGAAGGGCGCCGGAGACACTTATGCACCTGTTGTCGGCTTGTCCGACATACGCTGTCTCGGCCTATATCCACAGACATGATGGAGCATTACGTGTGCTGTACTATCATCTGCGGCATACGTATGGGATAGACGAGACACCAGTGCTGCCTTACACTTCGGGGGATATTGAGTCCGTAGTGGGGAATGAGCGGTGCCTAATTTATTGGAACTACTCGTTTCCCACCCTCAGGCAAATACAGGCCAATAAACCTGATTTAGTCCTCCTCGACCACCAACTTAGGACAATGTTTGTCATTGAATTCTCCGCCCCAGGGGAAACAAACATTGTTCTGAAAGAGGAGGAAAAACGGACTAAATATCGAGATCTTCTCTTCGAACTCCGTAGACTCTATCCGGACCACACTGTTAAACTAGTGGTTCTTATCATAGGATGCCTAGGTGGGGTGAGGCGCACACTGCTTTCGGAATTGAAGACGATACCGGCATGCCGAAACTCGGCAGAAATCTTAGCCGGAAGAATGCAGAAGGCCGTTATCCTTGGCTCGTTACGCCTGCTCAGAGCACACGATTCGCGGACCCAGTGACCACTGACCCTACGGCGCAGGGAGTGGTCTCTGGTATTACCAGCGTACCCTCTCTGGCATCGGAGACAGAGAGAAGGGCGACTGGCTTCACAAAAAAAAAAAAATAAAAAAAAAAAAAAATAATAATAATAATATGGCGACCAATAGGACATTCACGCCTAAAGTTAGGCGCATAGCCGCCAATTTAAGACGCGTCCATCACACACTGAATGGGGCAGTGCTGCGAACCACCAAACAGCACTGCCTTGATCGGATACGGATGCTAGTGACTTGTAAAAAGTCACTAGTGAGGCGGGCGAGGGGGCTGGCGGAAAACAATCTATTCCGCAAAAAGCCCTCGCGCCTTTTCGAACCGCCTCAGCGTGTTGTAGAGAATCCGCCGACTGTAGATCAGGTGGAAAACTTCTGGAAAACGCTCTACGGACAGAAGCTCCCACTCAACAGAGACACTCCAGCCCTGGCACACTTTGAAGCCTTTTGCCAAAGGTTTCAACAACCAAACGTGGTGTGCCAACCGATAACCCCAGAAGAGGTTCGAAGAGCTCTTGAGGGCTCTAAGAACTTTGCTGCTCCAGGTCCCGATGGGATAAATAACTTTTGGTGGAAAAAGTTTTCCAGTACCCACCACCATTTGGCCAGAATTTTTAATTCATGGCTAAATGGGGAGCAGCAAATTCCTTCTTGGGTTGTCGAGGGGCGGACAGTGCTGATCCCGAAGAACGGAGATTTGTCTAACCCAAAAAATTACCGGCCGATAACTTGCTTAAACGCATGCTACAAGTTGTTTACACGCATCTTGTACATGCGGGTGCTCCAAGCAGTTGAACGGGTTTACGAACGGGTATATGAGCAACGAGGGTCAAAGAGAGGTGTCGCTGGCTGCAAGGAGAACCTGCTGATCGACAGATGTATCACGCAGGACTCCGTGCAGTATAAGCGTAACCTCTCTATGGCCTGGATCGACTACCGCAAGGCATTTGATATGACATCCCATGAGCTCATTGTCCACTTGCTCAGATGTCTTGCGGTGCCCGGTCCCGTAGTGAGATGTATCGAAGAACTCATGCCGCTCTGGAGGACTCGCTTTACCATAACATTGGGTAATAGCAGAGTCCAGACAGAGCCGGTATTGTTCAGAAGGGGAGTATTTCAGGGAGATTCCCTAAGCTCCCTTCTGTTTTGCATCTCGCTACTGCCATTATCCGTTTCGCTGCGAAATACCCATGGCTACAACTGCGGTACCCCCGGCGATAGGAGGCATAAGGTCACCCATCTGTTTTACATGGATGACCTTAAACTTTATGCCTCCGGAGAGAGGGATTTACGCCAGTCCCTCAGGGTGGTACAGGAGTACACGCAGGCTGTCGGTATGGAATTTGGGTTGGACAAGTGTGCACTAGTCCACCTCAAGAGAGGACGATGCGGTGACTACGGAGAGGATGCGCAGCTTGTGGACGGAAGCATCTTACATCACCTAGATGCCGGAGAGTCGTACACTTACTTGGGTGTCGAGCAACGCCCCACCCAAGAAGTGAGTGTAGTAAAAAACGCTCTCCGCGGCAAGTATCAGCACCGACTCCGACAGATCTGGTCTTCAGAACTGTCGGGGAAGAACAAGGTGTCTGCTACCAATATGCTTGCCGTTCCGATCCTCCTCTACTCCTTTGGAGTAATTAAATGGAATCAAGAGGAGCTGCGACAACTCGATGTAGGAACCCGAAAAAAGATGCATCTCTATAGGAGTTTGCATCCTAAATCGTCCGTTCCACGGTTATATCTCCCACGACATCGGGGAGGCCGTGGACTCTTGAGTTTGGAGAGTCTCCATAACAGGATTGTTCTGGATGGAGCCTGTAAGGTCATAAGGAGTTCGGATCCCCTCCTCTGCATGGTCCGAGACCATGAAAGTGCAGGAGTAGGAGCCTTTTTGTTTAAGGCAGCGCGCAGAGCCGCCGATGAACTCGGTTTGGTCTTCGACGCTGAGCGGGTTAATCACGACTCTGTCACCGAGTTGGAACCTGCTCGGCAAAAAGACCAAGTCAAAGCTGCTGAAATTGGTTTATTTCTGCAGCTACACTCGGATAAGCCATTGCACGGAGTCTTCTATAAAAATATAGAAGACCGCGGCTTATCCGAAAGGCTGACCTTTGCTTTCTTAAGGTCAGCCGGGCTAAAGTCTGAGACCGAGGGATTCATAATGGCGTGCCAGGATGGTGTATTCAACACACTCGTCTATCGAAGTCGTGTCATGGGTATAGAGGTCCCTGATGTCAGCTGCAGGACCTGCCACAGGGCGCCGGAGACATTAATGCATTTGCTGTCGGCTTGTCCAGTATATGCAGTCTCGGCCTATATCCAGAGGCACGACGCAGCATTACGAGTGCTTTATTATCACTTAAGGCACTCGTATGGGATAGACGAGACACCAGTGCTGCCTTACGCTCCGGGGGATATTGAGTCCGTTGTGGGGAATGAGAAGCGTCTAATTTATTGGAACTACTCGTTTCCCACCGTCAGGCAAATACAAGCTAATAAGCCTGACATGGTCCTCCTCGACCACCAACTCAAGACAATGTTTGTCGTGGAGTTCTCGGCTCCCGCGGAGAATAACATTGTCTTGAAGGAGGAGGAAAAACGGACGAAATATCGAGATTTGCTCTTCGAGCTCCGCAGGCTTTACCCTGGCCATACTGTTAAGCTAGTGGTCCTGATCATAGGAGCCCTCGGTGGAACGAGACACACGCTGCTTTCAGACCTAAAGATCATACCGGCATGCCGAAATTCGGCAGAGATCTTAGCCGGCAGGATGCAGAAGGCCATTATCCTCGGCTCATTATGTCTACTCAGGGCACACGATTCTCGGACCCAGTAGTCACTCACCCCACGGACGTGGGGAGTGGCTGCCGGTACTACCAGATCCCCTCTGTGAGTGTCGGAGCCACAGAGTATAAAGGGTGACTGGCTTTTACGAAAAAAAAAAAAAAAAAAAAAAAATAATAATAATAATAATAATAATAATAATAATAGGATGGTTCTGGATGGAGCCTGTAAGGTCATCAGAAGTTCGGATCCCCTCCTCTGCATGGTCCGAGACCATGAAAGTGCAGGAATAGGAGCCTTTTTGTTTAAGGCAGCACAAAGAGCAGCCGATGAACTTGGTCTCTCCTTCGACGTCGAGCGGGTAAATCCCGACTCTGTCACCGAGTTGGAACCTGCTCGACGAAAAGCCCAAATTAAAGCTGCAGAACACAACATCTTTCTGCAGCTTCACACGGATAAGCCAATGCATGGAGTTTTCTATAAAAATATAGAGAACCTTGGCTTATCCGAAAGGCTGACCTTTGCCTTCTTAAGGTCAGCCGGGCTGAAGTCTGAGACCGAGGGATTCATAATGGCTTGCCAGGATGGTGTATTTAATACCCTCGTCTATCGTAGTCGTGTCATGGGTATAGAGATCCCCGATGTCAGCTGCAGGGCCTGCCGCAGGGCGCCAGAGACTTTAATGCACTTGTTGTCGGCTTGTCCGACATATGCAGTCTCGGCCTATATCCAGAGGCACGACGGAGCATTACGAGTGCTTTATTATCACCTAAGGCACTCGTATGGGATAGACGAGACACCAGTGCTGCCTTACGCTCCGGGGGATATTGAGTCCGTTGTGGGAAATGAGAAGTGTCTAATTTATTGGAACTACTCTTTTCCCACCGTCAGGCAAATACAAGCCAACAAGCCTGACGTAGTACTCCTCGACCATCAACTCAAGACAATGTTTGTCGTGGAGTTCTCGGCTCCCGCGGAGAACAACATTGTCTTGAAGGAGGAGGAAAAACGGACAAAATATCGAGATCTGCTCTTCGAACTCCGCAGACTGTATCCAGACCATACTGTTAAGATAGTGGTACTGATTATAGGAGCCCTCGGTGGAACGAGACACACACTGCTTTCAGAACTTAAGATCATACCGGCATGCCGAAATTCGGCAGAGGTCTTAGCCGGCAGAATGCAGAAGGCCGTCATCCTCGGTTCATTACGTCTGCTCAGGGCACACGATTCCCGGACCCAGTAGTCACTTACCCCACGGGTGTGGGGAGTGGCTGCCGGTACTACCAGCTCCCCTCTGTGAGGGTCGGAGCCACAGAGAAGGGTGACTGGTTTTTAACAAAAAAAAAAAAAAAAAAAAAAAATAATAATAATAATAATAATAATAATAATAATAATAATAATAATAATAATAATAATAATAATAATAATAATAATAATAATAATAATAATAATAATAATAAATATAATAATAATAAAAAAGCAGGAGGGGCTGACTTTCATCAATCAAGCCTTTGGTGAGTAGCGCCACCACTTACTCCAGCTGGGGGTGTAAAATCGAACCGGCAGCCCTAGTGCACCCGGGAGGGGAAAGCTCCTTCCCCTCTGGTGTCGGTCGTGGGCTTGCTGGGCTAACCACCCACAAGCCCTAACTTCTGGTTCCCGCAGGCAGAAGACAGGGCCCCCACAATCGACCCCATCCGGATAGGGGTCAAGGGCAAGGTGGTGGGGCCCAACCGGATCGGGCGCCCGTTGACGACGAACGCCATGAACTAGGACGCTTTGAGTGGACAGATGAGCTAAGGGACGACCTCCTGCATTGCTACGAAAGCAGTGAGCCCGCACGAAGGGGATACATGGGGCGAATGCATGTTCTGTGGTGTGCAAGGCACCCAGAGCACAACGCCTTCACGCCACAAAACCTGCGTGATTATGTATCCCACCTTCGTCGCAGGGGCTACGTGAGAGCTGCTCCTCAGCCGGTGAATGAGGTGGTCGAAGGTCCACCGAATGAACCGGTTGAGGATGTAGTCCCTGACGTTCCACCAATACCAGAGGGCCTCAGTACCAGACGGGGGTTACACTACATAAAAGCCCCCGGGCCACAAGACCTGGCCAGAGTGGATGAAGAACTTCGTGAAGCGCTTCCAGAACGGGCTGACATCTGGCACATAAACTGTGCCGTGTATGCTGCTGCTCAACGCTTTTCTCAGGTGGAGAGGCGTAATACTGCCTCCCCACAGGAGAGAGCGAGGCGGCGCATACAAAAGATGGAAGCCAAGATCCGGTCGGCGAGGCAACACGCATCCCGTATCCAATGTGTGATGGACTATATGGCGGCCAATAGACCGTTCACGCCTAAAGTGCGTCGAATAGCCGCCAACTTAAGACGCGTCCATCACACACTCAATGAGGCAGTGCTGCGAACCACCAAACAGCACTGTCTCGACAGGATACGGATGCTAGTGGTTTGTAAAAAATCACTAGTGAGGCGGGCGAGGGGGCTGGCGGAAAATAAACTCTTCCGCCAAAAGCCCTCGCGCCTATTCGAACCGCCTCCGCGTGTTGCAGAGAATCCGCCGACTGTAGATCAGGTGGAAAATTTCTGGAAAACGCTATACGAGGAGAAGCTTCCACTCAACCGAGACTCCCCGGCCCTTGCACACTTTGAAACCTTTTGTCAAAGGTTTCAACAACCACAGGAAGTGTGCCAACCAATAACCCCAGAAGAGGTTCGAAGAGCTCTCGAGGGCTCTAAGAACTTTGCTGCTCCAGGTCCCGATGGGATAAATAACTTTTGGTGGAAAAAGTTACCGAGCACCCACCACCATTTGGCCAGAATTTTTAATGCCTGGCTAAATGGGGAGCAGCAAATTCCTTCTTGGGTGGTTGAAGGGCGGACAGTGCTGATCCCTAAGAACGGAGATTTGTCCAACCCAAGGAACTACCGACCGATAACCTGTTTAAACGCATGTTACAAGGTGTTTACGCGCATCTTGTACATGCGAGTGCTCCACGCAGTTGAACCGGTTTACGAACGGATATATGAGCAACGAGGGTCGAAGAGAGGTGTCGCTGGCTGCAAGGAGAACCTGTTGATTGACAGATGTGTCACGCAGGACTCCGTGCAGTATAAGCGGAACCTCTCCATGGCCTGGATCGACTACCGCAAGGCATTTGATATGACATCACATGAGCTTATTGTTCACTTGCTCCGATGTCTTGCGGTACCCGGTCCCGTAGTGAGATGCATCGAAGAACTGATGCCGCTCTGGAGGACTCGCTTTACCATTACATCGGGTAACGATAGAGTCCAGACGGAGTCGGTAACATTCAGAAGGGGAGTATTTCAGGGAGACTCCCTCAGCCCCCTTCTGTTTTGCATCTCACTACTGCCATTATCCGTTTCGCTCCGGAAAACCCGTGGATACAACTGCGGTACCCCCGGCGATAGGAGGCATAAGGTCACCCATCTGTTTTACATGGATGACCTTAAACTTTATGCCTCCGGAGAGAGGGACCTACACCAGTCCCTCAGGGTGGTACAGGAGTACACGCAGGCTGTCGGTATGGAGTTCGGGTTGGACAAATGTGCACTGGTCCATCTCAAGAGAGGACGATGCGGGAACTACGGAGAGGACGCGCAACTCGTTGACGGAAGCATCTTACATCATCTAGATGCCGGAGAGTCGTACACTTACTTGGGTGTCGAGCAACGCTCCACCCAAGAAGTGGGTGTAGTGAAAAACGCTCTCCGCGGCAAGTATCAGCACCGACTCCGACAGATCTGGTCCTCAGAACTGTCGGGGAAGAACAAGGTGTCTGCTACCAACATGCTTGCCGTTCCGATCCTACTCTACTCCTTTGGAGTAGTGAAATGGACTCGAGAGGAGTTGCGTCAACTCGACGTAGGAACCCGCAAGAAGATGCATCTCAATAGAAGTTTGCATCCTAAATCGTCCGTTCCACGGCTATACCTCCCACGACATCGGGGAGGCCGTGGACTCTTGAGTTTGGAGAGTCTCCATAATAGGATGGTTCTGGATGGAGCCTGTAAGGTCATCAGGAGTTCGGATCCCCTCCTCTGCATGGTCCGAGACCATGAAAGTGCAGGAATAGGAGCCTTTTTGTTTAAGGCAGCACAAAGAGCAGCCGATGAACTTGGTCTCCTCTTCGACGTCGAGCGGGTAAATCCCGACTCTGTCACCGAGTTGGAACCTGCTCGACGAAAAGCCCAAATTAAAGCTGCAGAACACAACATCTTTCTGCAGCTTCACACGGATAAGCCAATGCATGGAGTTTTCTATAAAAATATAGAGAACCTTGGCTTATCCGAAAGGCTGACCTTTGCCTTCTTAAGGTCAGCCGGGCTGAAGTCTGAGACCGAGGGATTCATAATGGCTTGCCAGGATGGTGTATTTAATACCCTCGTCTATCGTAGTCGTGTCATGGGTATAGAGGTCCCTGATGTCAGCTGCAGGGCCTGCCGCAGGGCGCCAGAGACTTTAATGCACCTGTTGTCGGCTTGTCCGACATATGCAGTCTCGGCCTATATCCAGAGGCACGACGGAGTATTACGAGTGCTTTATTATCACCTAAGGCACTCGTATGGGATAGACGAGACACCAGTGCTGCCTTACGCTCCGGGGGATATTGAGTCCGTTGTGGGAAATGAGAAGTGTCTAATTTATTGGAACTACTCTTTTCCCACCGTCAGGCAAATACAAGCCAACAAGCCTGACGTAGTACTCCTCGACCATCAACTCAAGACAATGTTTGTCGTGGAGTTCTCGGCTCCCGCGGAGAACAACATTGTCTTGAAGGAGGAGGAAAAACAGACAAAATATCGAGATCTGCTCTTCGAACTCCGCAGACTGTATCCAGACCATACTGTTAAGATAGTGGTACTGATTATAGGAGCCCTCGGTGGAACGAGACACACACTGCTTTCAGAACTTAAGATCATACCGGCATGCCGAAATTCGGCAGAGGTCTTAGCCGGCAGAATGCAGAAGGCCGTCATCCTCGGTTCATTACGTCTGCTCAGGGCACACGATTCCCGGACCCAGTAGTCACTTACCCCACGGGTGTGGGGAGTGGCTGCCGGTACTACCAGCTCCCCTCTGTGAGGGTCGGAGCCACAGAGAAGGGTGACTGGTTTTTAACAAAAAAAAAAAAATAAATAATAATAATAATAATAATAATAATAATAATAATAATAATAATAATAATAATAATAATAATAATAATAATAATAATAAATGCCTTTATTTAGCCTGGCGGGATGTCAGCATAAAGCTGTTATTAACTCCAACCGGGGAACAAAATAATCAAATACAACTACAATAATGATAGTACCTAATCTATATAAGATATATATTTAACAAAAATATTTTTAATTTAAACTTCGAAACAAACCATGTGTGCAATTTTTTTTGTTTTTGTTTTTATTTATTTAATTATTTTTCATTAACATTTTCAATTTAAAGAGTCTCTTAGAAGCAGTCTTTTAATTTTTTCCTTGAAAGTGCTCTATGATAATACTTGAACATTCTTTTGAATTTTATTGTAATAATACGTCGCGCCATAACAGAAAGATGACTTAAATGACGTAGTTCTATGCCTAGGTATATGCAATACATTATTTAATTATCTAAGGTTATTTTCATGCAAATCTGATCTAAATTTGAGTTTCTGTCTAAGATAGCTGGGGACATTATTTGTTAGAAGCGAATGAACTAAGCAACATAGGTGAAGTATCCATCTTTTTTTAATATTTAGTATTCTCTTTTCATTCAGTGTTGGCTTTATGTGGTCACCCCTACCCGCTAAAATGGCAAATCGAATACATGAATTTTGGAGTTTTTGCAGTTTGAACAGGACATTATTAGTTAGACAAAGTCCGTAAACTAGATCGCCATACGCGGGAACAGATAAAATAAGCGATTCAACTAGCTTGAGTTTTACTTTAGTAGATAATATGTATTTAAACTGGTACATATATCTTAACTTAGCATAACAAGTCTGTACTATATAGTTGACATGGTCGTTGAAAGTAAGCTGAGAATCGATTTTTAAGCCGAGGTTTTTTACACAAGTTGACGAATCTATTTTAGTGCCATTTAAGAACATGTTTACATTATTTAGATTTAATTTGTTTAGTAACTTTTTAGTTCCAATATTAACGGACGCAGTTTTTTCCGCGGGGCCATGAGCATCTGAATGCTGGGAAATTCGTTCTAGGTCGTCATTAATCAAAGTGCAGGCATTTGCCACATTCGATGGTACATAAGACATGTATATCTGTTGATTGTCAGCGTATGAGTGAAATTTGCAGTGCTTAATTTCCTTGTGCAAGTCAGACATATACAAAACAAATAGAATAGGGCCCAAAAGTGAACCTTGTGGAACCCCCCTTTTTGTTATAAGTGGTTTGGAAAGAAGGATTATTACCACTAGTCAGGATCTTTACTTGCTGATTTCGGTTATTCAGATAAGATTTGAACCAACGAACTGTGTTTTCTGATATTCCCAAGTAGAATAATTTTGCAAGTAGCAAGGTATGATTTAAGCAGTCAAATGCTTTATTATAGTCTAATAGCACCGTCGTAGTGATTTGCGAGTGGTCTATGGCTGTGAAGTAGTCATCAATAATGTCGGTCAACACTGTTACTGTACTATGTTTAGCGCGAAAACCTGACTGACGGGGAGGTAAGAGACTATTTGATGTTAAGTGCAAAAATATTTAATAGGCTTCCAAATACTATAAAATCTATAGAAAAGGAAAATATATTTAAAAAAAACTTGAGATATTTTTGCTTGATAAATGCCTGTACAATACTGCAGAGTATTTTAAATGATTGAACACCTCACCAGCATTTTATTTGATGTAATGTATTTGTGACATATATATTTTATATAGCGTCTCCATGTTTGGCATACCATTTTTTGTTTGTTTGTTTGTTTGTTTTGTTTTAGCACTTAAGTCTAAAATTGTGACGTTTCTTATACAAATGTTTGTCTTCGAGAATAAAGAATTTTTGAAATTTTTGAAATTTTGAAATTTTTTAAGTGTTCTGTAAATTGCAGATAGATAATGCGTTCCATAACTTTTGATAAAACAGGTAATAGGCTTATGGGTCTAAAGTCTGGTGAATTATTTTTTGCAATAGGTGTTACAATCGCTCGTTTCCATTGAGCTGGAAATATATTACTTTCGATAGAAATGTTAATAATGAACGTAATGGCCTCTAAACAGTAGGGTACACAAAGTTTTAACATTTTTAGTGAAATATTATCATCACCTGCCGCATTAGATTTTATATAGTGAACAGCTTTTTCCACATCCTCAGTGCAGACCTTTTTGAACTTAAAAAGGTTCAATGCGTCTATATTCTCATGATAATTGCTTACGTAATAGTTTATTATATTATTTTGTACTTCCGTAAAGGGCATGGATTCGATAAAATGTTTGTTAAACTCATCTGGGTTACGCGGAATATCCATATTACACTTTTTGTTGTGTATACTTAGGTTCTCAATAATTTTCCACCATTCTCGAGAATTAGAGATTTGATTATCTAAAACGCCAATCTAAGTAAGCTTTTTTTTTCTCTGCGAATGGATGAAGTTACTAGATTATCAAATAATTTTTGAAATCTATGCGGCAGTTTTCTCGAAAAAGATTGGAATTATCAAGTTCTATCAAGTGAAAATGACTCCGGCATGAGATTTTCTAGTCAAAAGTGCCACAACAATTCGTAAAAAAAGAGAAGAATATTCATCATCAGGTATAGCTCATGAGGCGCCCTCTATGGGCTAGAGTGGTGTAATACATAAATTATTGTTTAATACCTTAAAAAATGTTTCCTTACCAAATTGGGAGAAGATCGGTCAAGAGGTAGTTGAGATATTGAAAAAAAAAAAGAAAAAATATTAAAATTTTGACACCCTGTATCTTTTTCCACAGCATCAATTTACTAAAACATGTCTGGTTATATCCTCATATTTTCATCCAAAGAATCTACTCTTGAACTATGGCCTATTATTAATGGCCCACCCTGTATATACACATTAACACTATACAGGGTGTCCCGAATTGTATATGCCAAACTTCACCAAGCAATACAACTTTGCAAAATAAGAAAAAAAGTTCCTATAAACATGGGTCGGGAAGTGCTAAGTTTACGAGATACAGGGTGTTCAAGTAATTCTCCTGAAATAGTATATTGTGTATCTAGGTGTGAAAGCGATACATTCCCGGACGACGATGCAATTGTTGGCCGAGGCGCTAGCCGAGGCCAACAAGCATCGAAGTCTGGGAATGTGCTTTCACACCGAAGTACACATACTATTTTTTCTGAAATCACAATAAACACTATTTTAAACGTATAAAAATCAAAAATATAAACATTTAAAAAAAAATTTTTCTGAAATCACAATCTATTTAAAACTATTTTAAACGTATAAAAATCAAAAATATTAACATATTAAAATATATATAAAAAACCGTACGGGAATGTTGATCGTTGCTTAGCAACGGATCTTTTCCGGTCTGTTTTCTGATAGTTTCCTAGCAACGGACTAAAATACTGGAATTGTGCATTTTTCGCTCTCAAATCGCGCCGAAAATGTAGACATTCCCGATCGATTTCAGAAAAATGTTTTTTTATGAATATTTTCGAAACGTCTAAAGATAAACAAATGATAATTTACACAGGAATTTAACTTTTTATGCTTTTTAAGACAAAATTACAACTATGTACGAAAATCATTCAGATGCGGGTGAAATGGGGGGGGGGGATAGGTATAATTTAGCCTCAACTTTATTGACACTTTTACATTAATTTATGAGCATAACTTAAAAATTTGAAGTTTTATACACAAAAAAGTCTCTTGCGTTTTTTCTCTAAAATTATCAGTTTTTGAGTAAATCTTATCTGAACTTTATTCGGGAATAGTTTTTTATGAATATTTTAGCAGAACAGAAAAAACAATGACGTTAAAACAAAATTTGGTTACATTATTTTTTATTAGACAACAATGAATTAGATTAAAGTAAGGTAAATTACAAATTACTAGAGTTGTTCAAAGTGTATTCCGCCAGCATCAACACATTTCTGACATCTGCGCCGTACAGAGTGTGTACCTTTACGAATGAAATCAGGATTAGCCCGCAAATTTTCACATTCTTCGAGAATTCTTTCTATTAACTCTTCTCTTGTGTTTGCAGGGTTTGCGTAGACTTTGTCCTTTAAATGGCCCCAGACAAAAAAATCAACTGGAGTTAAATCCGGTGAACGGAGTGGCCAGGCTCTTGCACCTAATCGACCGATCCACCGTTCAGGATAATTATTATTTACCCACAAACGGTATTCAACAGCAAAATGTGCAGGATCTCCGTCCATTTGAAACCAGCATTCATTTCTTAAATTAATAGGAATATCCTCGAAATATTGAAAAAAATGGTTATTTAAAAAATCATTAAATAATGGTCCATTTAAATGGAAAGGAAGGATGTGGGGCCCACAAAAAGTCCTGTTTATAACACCGCACCATACATTAATGCTAAACTCCTGTTGAAATGTTCCAGGGCGAATTATATGAGCCCAGATTCTTAAATTATTAAAATTAACCGATCCATTACGGTTAAAGGTAGCTTCATGAGTCCAAATAATTTTACTTCCGAAATCGGGATCTTGTTCCATGGCATTTATAAACCAATTGCAAAAAGTGATACGCCTTTCGGGATCACCTGGTTGAAGGCTTTGGACTGGCTGCATTCGAAAAGCTTTTCTGTGGTCTTTTTTCAGAATCCGAAAAACTTTGTTTTTGGAAACATGCACAGCTTGCGCACGCAGCTCTTCTGATACTTAATTTATTATTATTGTTAAATTTGGCCAAAATTATGTTTTCAAATCGCCCATTTCGCTGTTCTTCATTTCTTGGACATCATTTAAGTCCAACCTTTCTAAATTCTAGGTGGGTTTGAATAAAAACACCTTTAGATGGTTTCCTTCTTTTAGGAAATCTTCTGCGATATTTGCGTACCGCGGCATTCGCGTTACCATTACAATATCCATAAATAAAATGAATATCCGCGTACTCCACATTACTAAACATGACCATTTTTTACTTCTCAATAGAACACTTTTTCCAAAAGGAAATAATAAAACTACAGAAAAATGAACTACAGAAAACACAAAAACAGCAATGTCATTATTGTCATTCTGGCATTCCATGCTAGCTTATTTTTCATTTGTTACAAACATTACAATCATGGCACACTCCTGCATACCAGGAATGCTGGTAATAATGGTTACTAAATTAATAAAGTTCAGATAAGATTTACTCAAAAACTGATAATTTTAGAGAAAAAACACAAGAGACTTTTTTTGTGTAGAAAACAAATTTTTAAGTTTTGCTCATAAATTAATGTAAAAGTGTCCACACACTAAAGTTGGGGCTAAATTATACCTAGGCCCCCCCAGTTTCACCCGCTCCTGAATGATTTTCGTATATAGTTGTCATTTTGTCTTAAAAAGCGTAAAAAGTTAAATTACCGCGTAAATTATCATTTGTTTATCTTTAGACGTTTCGAAAAGATTCATAAAAAAACATTATCAGGAGAATTACTTGAACACCCTGTATCTCGGAAACTAAGCACTTCCCGACCTATGCTTATAGGAACTGTTTTTCTTATTTTGAAAAGTTGTATTGCTTAGTGAAGTTTGGCCTATGCAATTCGGGACACCCTGTATACATACAAGCAAGGAAAAAGAAAATAATTTTAAAAAACATTGGAATATTTCCTTTTATCTACCTAGATAGCGAAAAAGCTTTAGAGAAATAGTTATTAAGAAACGCCAGCATAGCAGATTTCAGCCACTATTTTGTTTATGTTCTTTACAAATAAACAGAGCTTCCTGCAAAGTGGCTGACACGATAAAATAATATAGAAGGTTTTTTTTTTACCATTTTCGAAAATTCACTCCCTTTAAACGCTGCAGTATACAGGTGACTGAAGTTTATTTTATTGTTTCTTATCACTTTGCGAAACTTTTGTTATAAGTTACACCGACAATAACTTCACTTAATTTTTAGTACTTATATCAAAAATTAATAAACAAAAATTAAATTGAAAAAAAAACGCAGACAACTAGATTTCAGCTGACTGCATTTATATCAATGTCATATTGACAAGCCACATTTAAAACAAGTAGCTGACACAATAAAATTATATAGGAGCGTTTCTTTTATTGAATTTTTAATTAACTATTAATTAAAAATTCAATGACTGAAATGGTTTTTCCGTCTTTTTATTATGACGTCTTTACACTTTTCAACTTCAGTCACACAAGACGATCATATAAATATTTCTGCCACCAGCTCCCTAGCTATAATCATCCGAGGCCATTTTCCAAGCCAAGAATATTGGCGCGATTCTTGTTCGTTGTGTTTGTCAAATAAATGAATATTTTCTGTCAATTTGTGAATAAAGGAACATAGGGTCGAATTGAGAACCTCCTTCTTTTTTAAATTTTATTAAGTCGGTTAAAAAATATATATTTTTCCTTATTACTTTGTAATAGTAATTTTGGTTCGAATAATATATGTACCACCTTGATGATTTCAGATGAAACGTGCAACTTTTAAGACTTGGATCAACAGTATATGGAGTGGATGGCGTCTTTGAAAGTTATCTGCTGAGTATCTATTCAAAATAATATTTTTCAACAATTATATCTATTTTTGAAAGTTTTGAAAATAAAAATCGTGAAGAAAATCCATATCACATTAATTACACACCCACACAAAAAAAATAAAGTTTATTTTCCAAAGGTGAAAGCTACCTGTCCCTACGTTTTTGGAGCCGCCGATTCCAAATATCACGTCAAAAATATATGTTTCACTGCTCAGTTTTTTGCAAATTGATATTTCATCCCCATATTAGGGGTTAAATGGCTATTAAATCTAATAGAACGAAAGGCGTTGAAATGAAAATTCTGAATCGTTTAAAATGGCTCTCGTCACATACTCCCAACGTTCTATCGTATCACGGAAACGATGGTGGTGTACTTCTTCCCCCAAAAAACTACTTTTTTTGTTCTTTTCTTCTGTTATTGTTCTGATTTTTCCATAATACGCTTGTGAGGGCTTGACTGACCGGAGTTATTACAGGAAATATTGGTAAGTCAAGTATTTTTTAACCAGGTGACACCAAAACAACCCCCGGGGGTTGGAACCACCCCCTCCATGAATTACAGAGAAAATAAATAGTAGCAGTATTTTGTCATTCAGGAGGGGATGGTTCCCCAGAAGTTGTTTTGGTGTTTTCTGGTCAAAAGATACTCGCTTTATCAACGTTCCCTGTAATAACCTCGGTCTGTCAAGCCCTCACAGGTATAGTACGAAAAAATCAGAAAAAAGTGTCCTCGGAATGTTTTATCATTTAGACATGGGGTAGTGTCAACCTCCGCGAGTTGTTTTGAAGGCTCCTGATCCAAAGATACTCTATTTATAAATATTCCCTGTAATAACCTTGATCTACCAAGCCCTCACGAGTATACTATAGAATAATCAGAACCATTTAGGGGTAGTTAGGGGGAAAAGGACTGCAACCATTGCGTTCCTTGCCCTCGCAAATGAGAGAAGACCGTTCTTCAGCACTTTTGCAGTATTTTGGGAATGTGTTGTCATTCAGGGAGGGGGTGGTTTCAACCTCCGGGAGCTGCTTAGGCGCCTTTTGGTCAAAAGATACTCGACTTATCAATATTTCCTGTAAGTAAGTAAGGGGTCGTCTTTTTTCATTTAGGGATAGAAGAGTAGGGGAAAGTATTGCAATTATTGTGTTACACGCGTTACTCGCCCTCGAAAACTGGAGAAAACTGTTTTTCAGCCCTTTTGCAGTATTTTCGGAAGTTTTTGTTATTCAGGGAGGGAGTGGTTGTAACCTCCGGGGGTTGTTTTGACGTCTCCTGGTCAAAAGGTACTCGACTTATCAATATTCCCTGTAATAACCTCGATCTCAAACGTACTATGGAAAAATCAGAACAAGGTAGTAGTTTTTTTGGGGGAAGAAGTACACCACCATCATTTCCGTGATACGATAGAACGTTGGGAGTATGTGACGAGAGCCATTTTAAACGATTCAGAAGTTTAATTTCAACGCATTAGATTTAATAGCCATTTAACCCTGAATTTAGAGATGAAATGTCAATTTGCAAAAAACTGAGCAGTGAAACATATTTTTGACGTAATAGGTAGCTTTCACCTGTGGAAAATAAACTTTTTTTTTTGTGTGTGTGGCTGTGTTATATTTTTGTTAAGAGTCATTTTCTAACAAAGCCACAATCAATCTTTTACGAAGAAAATATTTGATTAACAAATAAGCAAATAGAAAAATTACATTATTGATGTACCTACCATTATATTATTTTATCCAATTTTCTAAATATGGCTGAATCGAATATAACTGCACCACGTACATGGAACGTTACGAGTTGGACATCGACTGTTCTGCTTTAAATAGAGTTTTGCTTTGTTGACTATTGTGTGCTTACAATAGTCAGTTTTTCAAATATTTATCTTGCTCGTGCTACTGTCGTCCATATTCATCTTTACACATACGCCAGAACTGTTTCAAATTAAATCAGATTATCTTTAGCTTCGAGATTTATGGCACTTTTTATTGAACGGTGATGCTTTAAAAATTGTTTGATTTATGAATGGATTCTGCGATTATTTTGTGCTGAATGTTTCCCATTTTCGCTGGAAGTTATGATAAATTTCCCAGAGGAACTATGATGCATCTACAATTGTATAAATAGAAAATAATAATACAAATCCTGGGCGATTTATGCAGGATGAAATCAATGTACGATGTGCAGTACAGACAAGTATAATGGTTTCGTGTAATGTAATATTTTTATGCTGAATTTTCACAATAACATTGTAGCAAGACTTTATGAGTTTATGTAAATGAAACAAATGAAAACTTTCTTTGTTTTACTTCCACATCCAGTGGAAGTATAGTAACGACCAAAATTTTGTAAAAAATTTCTATTGCTCAGATAAACTTAGAATGTCATGAAAAAAAAAATTTCTGCCTATCTGTCGGTCTGTTTGTAACTTTTTTTGTGCTCACGATTACTCTGGAACCGTTTAAGATATTGACTTGAAATTTGGTACACATATGTACGTTAATGAGATCTGGAACTAGATTATATTTTCATCTTATTCCGTTGAAGGGTTGGGGGGTAAATGGGGGTAAATAGGTAAATCAAGCAGGTAAGAGTCCATAAAATTGATATTTAGTAGGTATATATAAAAGAAGTTAAGGTCTCAAAAATTTTTTTGGCATTAGCCATCCCCATTACTAGCCCCATCCCATTATTAAACGGGGTGAAAAAAATAAAAATGTAATTTAGCGTGTATACAAGAAACTAAGGCCGCCCCAATTTTTTTTTTACTTCATTCAAAATTTTTCACTTCATGCACCTCGACCACCACCCCCTGTTACCGATGTGGCATACAATTTTATGAGTTTTTGGGGTACATGATTTCAAATATTATACTATTAAAGTTCCATAAACAATTATTTCCACATAGTGGAGTGCAAATATAGTATTTTTGTTGTAAGAGACTTGGATGTGGAAGTAGTGATTCCTTGGGCAGCAGTTTTTTATCACTAGTTTATTATAACTAAACGTTACTGCAGTTTCGACAACTTAGCGTGTCATTTTCAAATAGTTCATTCACAAATACTGAATGACAGAGTAATGGTTTTACAATAATTTATAATAATTAAATTTTTTAATTTTTAAATATTTAAATTTTTTAATTTATACCTACTAGGAATATTGTTAAACAATAAAGAGATTATCTGAGAAAGGTACAGTAATAAAATTAAAAAAAAAACTGCGCTTTTTTTCATCATTTTTAGTGCGTAAACAATATGCTTCTGGTAATAGTGAAAAAAAGTAAAAAGCGTTAAAATTGTTATTTATGTATCAAGGGAATTAAGTAGATGTTTATGCCCGAGGGCCTCTGCTGGCCCGAGGGTTTGTAAGTCGTCCGAGGGCATAAACATCTATTAATTCCCGCGGTGCATACAAACTTTTGTCATACTAGTTCGTTATTGCATCCACAATATTATTTAAAAAAATCCGAAAATTCAATTTGATTATAACAACATTTTCATTTTATCATATCGTTGCTAGGGAAATGCTTTATTTATTTGTTGAATAAACAAATTTTGTTAGCTGTCAAACTTAAAAAGACAAAATTCAGGAACGTTATAAAATTCCTGACGAAATTGCAAAAAAAGCAGAAAAAGCAACACAAAACTTGCTGCTAAATAAATCGAGAGACGCTTACAACAGAGAATATGACAAATTACTAAACTGGATGGCATAAAACTGTGTAGAACATATTGATGAAACTGTGCTGCTTGCATACTTCGGCGATCTCGCTGAAACATTTTCTTCGACTTCCTTATGGTCCAAATATTCAATGGTAAATAAGAATATTAACATCGCTAATTACCATAAGTTAAGCGAATATTCGAAGCAACAGTCAAAAGGATATCAGCCAAAAAAGGCTAAAGTTCTATCAAGAGAAGATGTTTCAAAATTTATTCATGAGGCACCGAATAAGATGTTTTTAATGAACAAAATTTGCATTAATATTTGGTGTATTTGGATAGGAACTTGTAAATATGCTAGTTACTCACTTAGAAGATAGAAAATCAGTTTTCGTGGTAAATATACCAGAGACAAAAACCGATAAAAAGCGCGTTTTTACCATTGTTGACGAAAACGAAATGAACAGTTTGAAGCTGATAAGAGACTACATGTCTTTACGACCACGTGGTTGTTCAGAAAAAAGACTTTTTCTGACCTATAGACAAGGTCGCTGTACTGTACAGCCAGTTGGAAAAAACACATTTGGAAAAATCCCGTTCATCATTGTGAAATATCTGGGCTTGAGCGATCCTGATAAGTATACAGGACACTGTCTGCGTCGAACATCGGCAACTCTTCTGGCAGAGGCTGGGGCCAGTATGACCACGTTGAAGCGCCATGGTGGATGGAAGAGTACGTCGATTGCTGAATGATATTTAGAGAACAGTATATCTTCAAAAAATGCGGTTGCAAGGATGCTGGCAGGCATACCTTCTGGATCTGGCTTTTCCTTACAGAAACTTGATACCCAGACAATGAAACATGAATAAACATTTGCTGCAGACAATCTAACTATCACGGGATCTTTCCAGAATTGCCAGTTTAATGTGAATTCCACTAAATAAAGTTAAGTAGATTATTTACATACCTAATACTTTAATTTCATATTTTGTAATTAATAAAATTTTAATAAAAAATTTTTTTTGTATTTATACCCGCGAGGGCCATAAAATGCACTTTATGCCCGCAAGGGTATAAAGTAGACTATTATGTAGTTTGTAACTAAGCAATAAAAACACAATAATAAAATAGTATAACATAAAATAATTATTTGTTTAACAAAGCGGCAGAATAGTAGATTGACTGCCGCGGCGGATAATACTCAGCTACTAATACAGGCAAGTAGTCAATATAATTTGCTGCTGAGTTGAACATATAATTTTTACGCCGATTGTTTAAAATCCTTTCAGGGCAGATAAAAAATGACAAGGGAAACGTTTATAGCTCTTATGAACTTTATTATTATCATCAATATACGAAAGGATGTGTACTCTTGAGACTTCTTATCCGAGTTGGATAAAATTTTCGTGGTGAAGGTATTGTCTACCAGGTCTACTATCTCGTTATCATTTTTTTTCCAATGAACAGTTCGCGATTTAAATATGTCTTACTAGTGGAACTTTAGTACTGCTTACCTCTACACGTGGGACTCTGAGAAATCATTGTTCTACTGAATACACAAAATCAAACAACCCTTGGCAAACGATTCTCAACATTATTTCAGATAATGAAAAAGAAGATAAATATTTTTGGTCACAAAATTCACGTAATTAAATTACTTCATTATTTGTCAAAGTTCATCTCTGCCTACATAAGGTGGTTCCACAGGATAACCACTAGTCCTCAAAAGGTTAAATATATTTTAAAAATTTACAATTCCCACAATCTCGTTAATTTTGTTGTGATAAATTGAATAAAATTTCATAAAAATCGCAGTTTTTACGTGTTGACCTGTCAGTAGTCACCGTAATAATCATAGTTTGACAAGTTACAAATGTTCTTGGAAAAAATATATATTCAAAATTGTACCAATATCTCTGTTAATGTTAAAAATAACTAAAGATGAATTGTTAATTTTTGTTGGAAATTTTCTGTAATTGTGTTTCTTCGTAAATATCACTTACCAGAAAGTGTCAAATATTTAGTTACCATTGCTACCAATCATTTTGCCTACCTAGGCAGATAAAATTAGTGAGCACTTTCCCGCCTAGGCAGGAAAAGTGACACTGTGCAGATTGAAATTAGTCAGCAAAATTAGTATTTGCTGCCAATCGGCGAAAAAGTAACATAATTTCATTCTTTTGTATAGCCGGATCTATGGGTGCATTGAAAACAACTTTGTCTCACAATTTTCACATTAGAAACGTCAAATTATGAATTTGTTTTGACCTTTAAGTTATTTTTGAAATTCATCCTAGAAAAAAATATTGTATAAAACACATGCATAGAGTCAATTTTTTCACTCTGTCGTGAAAAAAAGTACCATTTTATGTACACTATAAAAAATGCTGGTAAATTTACTGTCGTCGCTTGTAAAATTTCCATGTAATTTTACCCGCAAAAAGAGCGGAAAATTCCATTTATCAGGGAGGATTACCGGTAAATAGAAATTTTCCACTCTCTTTGTGGGTAAAATTCCATAACAGTTGGGGGTAATTTTACTCGCAACAACGGTAAATTTACTATGAATAGAAAATCCTGTCTGGAAAGGGGTAAATTTATTACACCACTGTGTACCGTTGCGTGTAAAATTGCCGCCAATTTTAATGGCATTTTACCCGCAAAGAGAGTGGAAAATTTCTATTTACCGGTAATCCTCTCTGGTAAATGGAATTTTCCGCTCTCTTTGCGGGTAAAATTACATGGACATTTTACACGCAACGACGGTAAATTTACCCTCATTTTTTACAGGGTATGCTGTAAAAAATGAAGGTAAATTTACCGTCGTTGCTTGTAAAATTTCCATGTAATATTACTCGCAAAGAGACAGGAACATTTCATTTACCAGGGAGGATTACTGAAAATATAAGGTGAATAGAAATTTTCCACTCTCTTTGCGGATAAAATTCCATTACAATTGGGGGTAATTTTAGACACAACGACGGTAAATTTACTATGGAAAGAAAATGCTATCTGGATAAAGGGAAATTTTGTTACTGTTAATAATTAAAAAAAAACATCTAATTGTTTGTAATTCATTATTTGTGGCATATTCATGATTTTTTATGTTTGTTAGAAAAAGAAATATTTTCGGAAGCGTTAACTCCCTTCGATTTAATTTTTGTCATTATCATCTAACATTTTTGTTTCAGTTTATATATTTTTAGTTGTGAGACATTTTATAATAGAAGTATTAAAAACCAGCCTCTGTCTGATCCTTTTGGCGCAGAGGTTTACTTCATAAAAATTTTTAAATATTTTTTACAGTGGCAAAATGCCCAACAAATATAAGAAAACATCTAATTGTTTCGGTGTGCCAGTTAAGCACGCCGATACAACATCTACGTATCTATTCCAAAATTTAATGTTTTTTAACTAAATGGGAACTTATTATCTTCTCTTCTAAATGTTCCATAAGAATGTCTTCCAGAAGAGGACTCAATGGAGATCCCATTGCTAATCCTGTATTTTGTTTATAAAATTTGTTTTTGTATTGGCAATAATTTTGACTAAGACATAGATCTAAAGCTAGTAATAGCTCGTTTTTTATTAGAATGTTCACATGAGTTTTTTCTAAAAAATCTATGACATTTTTCGGTGGGAATATTTGGAAACATATTTGAGACATCAAAAGATACTAAAAGACAATTTTCTTGAATTTATTCTTTTCCTAATGCTTTTGTAAATTCAATATAGTTTTTTACCGTATGTTTGGGTTGAAATTTTGTTTCATTTTCAAAAATTGAATAAATTTTTCCTCCTAATTTGCGTGTAGTGCTATTGATATATGATGCAATGGATGAATTTTCTTTATGACTTTTAATAAGTCCATAGAGGGTGGGCGGGAGATGTTGTCAATCTAGTTTTTTCGAAATTATTAAAAAATATGTTGCTTTCCGATAGAAATTGTCTTGTTTGGGATTGAACTTCATTGGTAGGGTTCACTGTAATTTCTGTTAATTCCGTTTGAATAAAAAGTTGCATTTTCTCATCATAATCATTTCTGCGAATAACTTATTTATGTAAAAGTTATATAATTTCAGTAAATTCCGGTAAAAGTCAGTCACAGAAATAAATAAAAATTAAAAATAATTTAGCAGTCTCATCAAAATTAATAGTTTTACAGTATGCTTTGGGAATTAGTGTACTTATTTGAAAGACTACATATAGTGTGCACATACATTTTTATGCCTTTAAAGAGATTAGTTTATTGTATTCTTTTTGCTATGTCTGCATCTCCTTTGTTCAGTTTGGTACTAGGCTGATAAAATTAAATAAAAATTCGCCACAACAGAAGAATGAATCAAGCATCCGACTTCAGAAGTAACTAGCACAAATTGTAGTCTTTAATATGCAGGGCCGGTTTTCTGACTAGGCCTGATAGGCCCGGGCCTAGGGGTGCCGCTCTGTGGGGGGCGCCTTTGCCTTTCATCTTAGTGGTTAGTGCCCATAAAGTCATAGCAAGCATAGTGATTATAATACAAGACATTTAACTTGTTCCTATTTCAGGGTGGCGGGGGAGAGCGCAAAATTGACCTGGGACTTGATTAGGGACAATTTATATCTAAAACCGGCACTGCGACTAAAAACTTGTTGAATAAGCGCTTTCTCATATTATTATTCCATATCTAAGAATTGATTTGGCCAAGGCATAATGCAGTGTCTTTAAAGTGTTAAAGGGCAAAATATTTTTTACTATACTTTACTACATGTACTTAAAACTGGGTAATCATAAATATCACTTCAAGTTTCATCCTCTATAAAGCTTTGAATATATACATTATACAGCAGGATTTTAGATAGTCGCAGATGCCCAATTCCAGACAAAATTAAAATCTGTCAACATATTTAAGCAATGCATTAATTTAACTCTGATTCAAAGCGAATCACTTCCTTTCTAAACTGCATTTTCGTATTTGTAGAATTCTAATAAATTTTATACATAAATAGTATTTACATTGCAGAGAAACATTTATGAAAAGAAGATCGTTCTTTGCAATATGAAAGCAAATATCAGCGTGCATATTATACCACAAAATTGTCAACCAGTAAATAGTTCTGATATTTCAACATCGCTTCCAATTTAAGTTTAGATGCACATGGCAGTCAATTTGATATGTATTTACAAACAAAATAATGTAATGATGCGAAACTACATGTTTCATGTATATATTTGTTTATCGGATCACTTTATATGCAATTTATTCCCATATAGGATTAACTTATATGCTCATCTTTCGAGAAAACTCTGAAAATCCGATTTACAGCTAACACATAAATCTGAAAAATGGTATATGATTCTTACAGTCGGCATAGCATGCATTATCTTCCCGTTAATGTTCCGTCCGCCCCTATGCTGTAGATGAAAAGCCCAAATACTGTTATCGTACTTAATTCCATGTCGATTCCTATCTGATTTATAGTGATTCTCCTGGCTGGTACACGGTCCGATGTTAATACGGCTGGGAATTATTTCTAAGAGGATTATATTGTCAATTTATTGTATGGGTCTGAAATATCTCTGAAATGAACAATTCAAAGAACAAACTGAATGAAAAGTTAATTTCAAGTATTAAAATTTCTAAAAACGTAAAAAGTTGATCGCATTTAGTGTTGGTTATGATGCAAATATCTAACAAAATTAATAGCTGCACTAATATGTAGCTCATCCACATTAATAATATCTAATTAATCACACTTTGCTGATTTGCAGTCTGACGGCATCACGCCATCTGTCGCAGTGATTAGAAAGTATACGGCCTCTTGTCCATCACCTTTTTGATAAGCTTAACACGTTGGCTGCCGCAATGTTAAAAATAAGAAGATCCCACTGGCCACCACAATGTTTTATTTTATTTTTTGAGTTAGGGGGGCACAAGATGGGAACAACTTCGGATACAAGTAGTTTTAATAAATTACCCCAGACTTTTTTATACATTTATATTCTCTGACTTTTCCCTGATTTCCCTGACCAAAATCAAATTCCCTGACTTTTCCAGATTTTCCCTGTTTTCCAAAAAATATACACTCTGTTTGATTATGGTCCGAGACTCAAAAGTGGATACATGCGGCCATTACTATCAATTCGCTGAGACACCAAACTGGGTGCATGCGGCAATCAACGTGTTAAAGTTATAGCGCAATTTCTCTTCGCCGCTCTATGCAAGGAATACACAAGTGTCATTACACCGTCCGTCTACTTCCTTAATGGTCCATCTCTCAGAAGCGTAAAGAAATATGGAACAAATTAAAGCGTTGTTGTTTGGCAAGTCACCGTTTGCTGTCTGCATGGATTTACCACAGCCACAGTCATTTACCATTAAAACATTTCTATTACAGTATTTTGTGTACCAATATGCACTTCGTGGATATTGTAATCAGTTGAGAATCTTAAAATAGCCAACCATCTTACATACTGAGCTGCTATCATAATAAGAGGCCAATTAAATGTGATTATTGCAGGGCTCATGCAAGGAGCTTTTAGCCTAGTTCAGTTATGGTCTAGGTTATGGTGTAACGGACACGGACAAAACAGGGCTAACGTTGTTTACTAAAAGGAGAAAAATAAGCAATTTTCAGCTTCCTTCTCTTATAGGTACGGGTCGGTATCACCTAGGGGTAACCCTAGACTTTAAACTGTCATGGATGGATTACGTGGAAACTCAAGTGAGGAAAGCTTGCGCATCCCCGTGAATGTGCAAACATATTTTCGATTTTAAGTGGGGAATAAGTACAACGTCAAAACATACGCAGCACTCATGTGGTGGCGCTCCCCAATTAGTAAAGTCAAGTTCCTATGTCAAGTTCAAATGCTAGCTTTCTTATGAATAACAGGAACAATCAGGAACATTCCAATGAAGATCATTCTTGGACTCATTCTCTTCCAGGTTGAAGTGGAACTGGAAGCCAGGAAAACATCAAATAGACTGTTTAAGAATCGAATGTGGAATGCGAGGGACAGGGGCTGTGGCATACAAGGGCCCTGGCTCTACCTGTAAGGGACCAGATAGTCGCTCAGTCAGAGAACGACCGAGACCTCGTCATCCATAGGTTCCTACTGCGGAAAGTGGTTACTTGGGCTCAATGGAGAACGATCAAGGTAGGTGGTAGGCCTGATACCAGGGCTCTGTCTTTTAAGCAAGCACCTGGAAATTTAATGTTGAAAAATGATCCTCTACACGTCGGATGTGACGAGTGGAGAATGAAACCATCACTCATATTCTATACGCACCACTAGGAGCGTCAAGGTATATGTATCTCTGAAATCAGTTTCTACAGCGGGATCCATCCTGGAAAGAACTGCTCTGCTTCGTGGAGAGCACTGGTCTTTTTTAGGGAATCCCAAATGTCGCAAATGTAAAATCGGCCTGAGTACTGAATAATAATACATACTGAGTTATACGAAAATTAACATTGTGCTTACATCACTGTTATAAAATATTATTTTGGGTATTCAGCAGATAACTTTCAAAGAAACCATTCGTTCCTTTCATATACCATTGATCTAAATCTGACCAAGCTAGAGTATCAACAAGAAGTTCCCTTACGAACCGACTCGTCAACTTCTTTCATACACTTATTTTACTATATCTAACATTCAATATGAAATGAAGAAAATAACCATTCTTTCTATATACTGATGATCTAAGTCCATGACAATATATTTTAAGAAACCTCCCTTACGAGGTGTTCTAGTGTCTGTAGCCCTTCCTAGATTTACATCAATGGTATATGAAAGGAATGGTTTCTTTGAAAGTTATCTGCTAAATACCCAAAATAGTATTTTATAACTAACATTGGTTATATAATAGTATATTACGCGCACAGTGGGCCAGAATCCGAAAAAGCTGGCCAAAAGTCGAAAAATCGAGTTTCGAATTAAGGACTTTTTTGTCCCAGAATGTTTAGTAGATGTCCCCAGGTATAATATAAACCGGTCCCTAGGAGCCGACATCCCCCGAAGTCTTTGTAACTTCATTCCGAATTTAACAGTTACACGAAGCGCACCGAGCTGTTTATTTCACGCATGTTGTTGTAGTTACAGAAAGTGCTGTGAAAAATTTAGAAAATTGGCATTAAAATATATTAAAATGGATTCTCCTCCACAAGGTATGTATAATTAAATGTCGAAGGTGAAATTTCGTAATTATTAATTTATAAAAAATTATTAACATTCAATAGGAGGTCGTTTTTTCACAGAATATAGAAAATATTTTTTTCTTATCAAGAAAAAAGTTTCTGTTTCGTTCACACTCGTTCAATGGTTTTTTTTAAGTTGTCCGTTGAACATTCTTGTAAAAAATATATGAAAATTGGCTGCCTTTAGGAGCCATTATTATACTCTTCGCAAAAACGAAGAGTATATTGTATTTGATCGGCACATTTCTAAATCAGTAAATATCGCTCGTAGAGAAATTTTTTTTATATCGTTATGTTAGTGAACGAATTCTGAACAACTTTCAAAATGTTCGTCTGTCCGTCTGTCCGTCCGTCCGTCCGTCCGTCCGTCCGTCCGTCTGTCCGTCCGTCCGTCCGTCTGTCCGTCCGTCACGTTTCTTGCAAGTACGATAACTCAAGAAAGAAAAATCCGATTGTATTGAAATTTGGAGAGTAACTTATTGTTAACAAAATAGATTGGTAAATAAAAAAGTTATTAGTAATTTAAAATTTAAAAAAATATTTTTTACATTTTTTTATGGTTTGTAATAAATAGAAACCTTGCGAAATGTTATCTCCTATCACTATTTTTTTTTAATACATTTTACTAATGTGTGTTTCCTAATAATCACAATAAATTTTCTAATGGTATATATTACACTCATTAACAATTTTAGTAATAAGAAATGGTGGTGTAGCGGCAAGAGTTTCAGACAGCATAATGCAATATTATTCAATCTGAGACACCGCCTACCATACCAGGCGTTGCCTATTTTCCGGCAACTCCCTTAACCAAATCTTCACCTACCATAACCTTTATAAAACCCTATCCTATCATCTTTCCTAAACTTTATCTTTAATTCCCTCTTCCCTTTTCTATTTGTTCGTTTTTATGCTTCTGTTGTTTTTCTTTTTTGTTCTTTTTGTCATTTTGTTCGTAAATTCTTTTTAGGCCGAGAAAATTCTTGAAAATTATAACATTTTAAACGATACTTTTTTACATTATCATATCTTCCTGGAGGCAGGGAGACCACCAGGCCGACAGTTCTCGTACGGGTTTTTTCGTTTAGCTTTTTACCCGAGTCAGCAACCCAAATTTTGTAAGTGCTTTCCCAAGTGTTGTGTTATTTTTAATTAGTTTTAGGTCTCTGCGTAGACAGCAATTTTTAATATTATTATTAGTTTTTAAGTTTGTTTATAACAAACAGGAGAGCTAATCCCCCTCCCCCCCGTTAACCGTTAAGCCGAACCGGACCTGCCCCGTTCCACCTTACATTCACCATGGCACCACGTGCCGTGGTTGTTTGGTTGGCCCCGGGCCAGGATCCGGCAAGGCACATATAGTTGTACTAAACTTAAGAATAAAATCTGTTTTCTTCTTCTTCTTCGTCTCGCAATCCAAGGGTCCCGGGTTCGATCTCTCACATCGTGATTTTTTTTTTCATATATTTTTTTTTCACAACAAAGTTGGTGTCACAAAATTTAGAATGTCCAAAAATTAACATTATTTACAAGAAAAATGCGAAGAGTATCCTATAGAATGTGTAACAATTATATAAAAAGCTCAGTAAATCGGCGAAGAGTATAATGCTTCCACTAGTTGTTTTTGTGATCGTTTTTCTGACGCGGTGCAAAATACAGCGACGCGTTAACTTTGGTTTATAGTGTTGTTTTAGCATAAAAATTCCATTTAAACGTAACAATTTATAATATTTATGTGTTGTAAACAATTTTTGAAAAAATTAAAGCATTTTGTTATGTCAAAAATAATCTCGAAAATAATAATTGAAAAGTTATTAATTTTTTGGTTGGAATTTATAAAATGCCTAAAAGTATGTAAAATTGAATTCAAATTAATTAGTTAATTTATTTTTTTTTAATTTGAATTGAAATTCGTAATCAGCGACCTCGAAAACCCCCGAATACCAATTTTCAATTGAAATTATTAACTTTTCTCAAATTTTTGTCGCCATATTGGAGCCGCCATTTTGCTTTTGAAAAAACTATTATCAAATTCGTATTCAGCGGCCTCGAAAACCCCAGAATACCAATTTCCAATTAAAATGCCTTACTTTTCTCAAACGTTTGTCGCCATATTGGAGTCACCATTTTGTTCTTGGAGAAAATATTATCAAATTTGAAAACCCCAGAATACCAATATCCAATTGAAATGACTAACTTTTCTCAAACGTTTGTCGCCATATTGGAGCCGCCATTTTGCTTTTGAAAAAACTATTACCAAATTCGTATTCAGCGGCATCGAAAACCCCCGAATACCAATTTCCAATTAAAATGCCTTACTTTTCTCAAACGTTTGTAGCCATATTGGAGTCGCCATTTTGTTCTTGGAGAAAATATTAACAAATTCGTAATCGGTGACCTCGATAACCCCAGAATACCAATATCCAATTGAAATCCCAGGCGGCAAGGTGCCGTCATTATGACGTCGTTTTTTCGGCATTAATTACGTCAATTTCACCTTCAGCATGACGTAAAAATGACGTGAAAAAGACGGCACAATGTCACAGCCCAATGACGTCATACATATGACGCCAATATGACGTATTGGTTAATTAGTGAATTTTGCGATAAGGGATGCCAACCTCTCATTATAATATTTTTCCACAATTATTAATAAAGTTTTTGACGGAAAAAAAAACGGAATGTGCAGGGATCGAACCGCGGACCTTTTGACTCGCAACCTAACACTTAACTCACTGAACCATTGAACATCTTTACTTAAATATGTTTAAAAGCTGTATACCTAGTTAGAAATAGTAAAACAAAATTATTATTACTATGTGGCAAAAACTGAACTAGTCACTAGATACTTCTATTTATTTTTATTTTATAATGATCTATTTCACGTCATTTTAATGACGTCAAAATAATGACCTAAAAGAAACGTATATTTGACGTCTTCATGATGACGTCAAAAGTACGTATTAAATATCACGTCTCTGGTACGTCATTTATTAATGACGTCAAAATAATGACCTAAAAGAAACGTGTATTTGACGTCTTCAGAATGACGTCAGAAGTACGTTATAAATATCACGTCTCTGGTACGTCATTTATTGGGACAATGACGTCGGCGACGAAAAATCACCTTTAAAAGACGTCATAATGACGTCACCCTGCTACCTGGGATAACTTTTCTTAAACGTTTGTCGCCATATTGGAGCCGCCATTTTGTTCTTGAAGAAACTATTGCCAAATTCGTAATCAGCGACCTCAAAAACCCCCAAGTGAAAATTTTCAAAACCATTACTCCATTTTTCGACTTTTGGCCAGCTTTTCCGGATTCTGGCCCTCTGTGGAGCGTGTAATGATAGCTATTACTCAGGAGGGTGACGTTTACGGCACGAGCCGAAGGCGAGTGTCGTAATTCATCCGAGTGAGTAATAGCTATTACACGCAAGTAGAATAACTATACTTTTTCTACGACTACTCAACAGGAAGTTGCACTTTAAGATTTTTCCGACAAATGAGGACATTTTTAGGGAAAAATGCGAAGACGCACATTGTATCGGTCATAACATCTTTATTTTTTAAGCAGGAGAAAACATTTTAAAAAATCTTTTAGCTTAATTCATAATCTTTAATTTGGTTTCTTAACATTTTTGGCGCAAGTGCCTTAGTTTCTGAGATATTTAACTTTTAAAGAGGTATTTTGACTTAAAAACGTTTGACGCCATTTTCAAACCTCCATATCTCCTAAAAAACAAAGATACGAAGATTTCAAAAACAGTAAATTGTTCCTCGGTTTATGATCTTACCTTGGAGATTTCTATTTTTTTGCTAGGAGTTATACTTTTCGATTTATTGGACAAAAACCGTGTTGAGGCGTTTGTTTTCGCAATCTGCAAAGAAGGCGAAACACGAAAATCTTTGAACGTTCACATCTGTTTTAATATATGAGTTGAAGGGCCATACTATGTCATTATGGAAAGAGGAAGAACTGCATGTGATGCACATCGTGAATCGCCCCTGCGACATCGATAATTCGAGCCTACAGGAGTGTACGAAAAGTGACGTTTTTTGACATTCGGCGAAATCGATGACCTGCTTATTATGACAGATTAAATTGAGTTATGGCACACGTAATGTTTTTGAACTTTAAATCATCTCTTGCGATTGCTCCACGAAAACTATTGAATAATGAATATGATCTCTTGTGATTGGTTCAAGTCTGTTGAATAATGAATATGAACTCTTGTGATTGGTCCTAGCCTATTGAGTAATGAATTATTATCCGCGACCGTTAGTAATGAGATCTATTACACGTTTAAAAATGTAAGTATCTATAATAAATAAATTATTTAATAGTCGTAGAAAAAACTATATTATACCATCTAATACCTAATCGTAACGTTGGCCAATATATGCGCAGTTACTCCGCACACGTCAGTGGCGTTTCGTAAAATTCTGAAATGGGGAAACAACTGTTCTAAGTAAGCAGCAGCGTCGCGCGTCGTAACTAGACTGCCCTCCCCCGTTTCCAATGATGTAAATCAAAATCCGTAATTTGTTTTTATTTGCAACTATATTATATCGCCTTTTAAACGACTGCCGCCTCCGCCAATAGTCAACAAGGAAGCGAGAGCGCTTTATGATGTGCCGCAGGTGAAAATTTTTCTGAAATTTCAAGGCGTCGTATTTTTCTAGCAATCTAAATTCCTGTAATGATACATCCACACAGCATTTTTTTGAGGAAAAGCAAACAAGACCAGCAAAATAATTTATTTCTTACCTGGCTTCCTGTCAACCAACATTTGTTACAACAGCTTACGTTGAATGCACGATTTTGCTTTACAATAGAACATGTTAGGGACGTTAAACTTAGCCGCGGTTTATCTAAACTTTTTAGAAATAATTTGTTATCGTAATTTAATGTATTCAAAAAAACTTTTAATAAAAAATCTACCTTGTCAGTATAAGACATCAATTCACATTCACATTCACATTCACTGCAATTATTATTTTACAGTTTTTATGTAATGCAAGTAGGTACATATATTTATTTAATTTATAATACCTAACACATAATGAAAGACTAAAGAATTAATCTACTCTTTGACAAAACACCCGTCACCTGTCACCTGTTGCGGATTCATCTTTTAATGGCTGACAGTGAGCTTGTGATCATTGACCAATCAGGCTTTCGTAGAGGCGTGCCTCTGTCATGTGACATATTTGTTGGCTTGTGACTGGATACAGATCAAGTTAAAATTTCTATTCTATGCCAAATTTCATTACACACGGCGGACACTGGACGCAAATATGAATAAGCCTTCACGTCACGTCTCCTGCAGTGCATTGACGCTAGTCTATAACGCGAATATTTAAAATTAATTTAAACAAGTGTGGGATAGATGTACGCCAGAACGGAAATAAATAATTTACACAGTACTTATCCATGATTTGTTAGTCAGTTATTGACCGTATTATTAACAATATATAAAATATAAAATCTGATATATTGAATAATTTGAAGGGGGCTTAGCCTCTGTTGCTGCCATTGAGAAACCACCGCTGGCACACGTGATGATTTATCAGCTCCTACTAAATTTCTTAAATACCGTATCACTTTCAGATCATCCAGTCGATTTCGGTGAATCTGAATTATAGTAGGGCCAAAAAGTGTAGTCAGTAGAGGAATGCGAGTACGGGCTCCTAAAAGTGGAGCGGCCCGCTCTCAGCCGGCGCACACTGCCGTATTATACGTATTCTAAACACGTGCCGCTCTACTTTTAGGAGCCCGTACTCGCATTCCTCTACTGACTACACTTTTTGGCCCTACTATAGTCCCTTACATGTTAATTGTTCGTATCAAAAAACTCCTGGCCTTAAATATAATCCACCAAAGATAGTCCAGTGAACGAATGAGTTGTAGAGGACATGGAGTGGGGAAGAATTTTGATCTTCAGGAATGTGTTAGGGGTAGTTAGGAGGTAAACATACTAAAAGTCCCCGCCCCTAGCCCTGCTGCTTTAGAGAGTAGTGTTGGAGGTGTGTGGATAGGTTTCTCGATTCTTCGCTTATAACTCGGAAGCGATGCGTCATACGGGAAAAATTAAATTGTATTAAATTTCCTACAAGAATGTCTATATTCATTTTCTTCCTATGTGTTATAGTTTCCGAGATATTCGCCAGCGAAAATCGATAGTTAATAAATAAATTAATTATGTATCTGAAATATTTCTATCAAAACGGTTTACCGTGGTCTGCTAATAAATCACAGTCACAAAACAATACTCGACGTATTTACTAATATAATATTTTGTCGAAATCTATACATTTCCTTAAATATACAGTGCGACTCACTTAAAATGAATAACTTCTTTATTTTGTTTCCGATTTCAATCAAATTTTTACTCAAGTATAGAACAAATTAGTATCTACTTATGACCAGAAAAACATTTGCTTGCTACAAATGCAAAGCCACCTGCGGTACCAAAATATGCGGAAAAAAAAATAAAAACACATATTAGGCATTTTTTTATCGCAGTGATGTTTACTGCAATATTTTATTCATAAAACCTGGCAAGTTCAAGCCAATGTTTACTCCATCCACCAAATGCAGCAGCTAGGACTGAAAGAAATTCTGTTCCTGCATACTTTTACTGGCTGCTATTCAACATCTGCAACATTCTGGAAGAGTAAACTTGGTTTTCTAAAACTTTAGATCAGGTGAATTTGCATTTGTAGCAAGCGAATGTTTTTCTGGTCATAAGTAGATCCTATTTTGTTCTATACTTGAGTAAAATTTGATTAAAATCGGAAACAAAATAAAAAAGTTATAAGGGTGTCCTAATTTTAAGTGAGTCACACTGCATATTTAAGGAAATGTATAGATTTCAACAAAATATTACGTTAGTAAATACGTCAAATATTGTAAAATAAAGATTGTTTTGTAACTGTGATTTATTATCAGACCACGTAGTCCATACGAAACTTGCAGAAAAAGTCTAAAACCAAAAGTGCAAGGGAAGCGAAAAAATATGTCTACCCCCCGTTTTCGGGAACGGCCAACACAATGAACAGCAGGGGAACGAAATGGTCCAAATAAACGCAAAAAGAATCCAACAATAGAAAAGTATGGCTTTGCATGGTAGATATCCGCATGATCTTGACCGCAATGAGATCGACAAAAGTGCGTCGAAGGCGTGGTTGAAATGCGGCAATCTATTTTCAGAGACCGAGGCATTCCTTCTTGCGATCCAGGATCAAGTAATCGATACTAAAAACTACCAGAGACACATAATTAAAAATGCGCAAGTAACAGATGACAGATGTAGGAAATGCCATGAAAAGCCTGAGGCCATCCAGCATATGGTCGGAGCATGCAGTAAACTCTCACAGACTGACTATCTTCACCGTCACAAGCAAGTAGACAACATAATCCATCAAGAATTGGCCAACCGCAGCACTCTCCTAGTAGAACAAACACCCTACTACAAATATACTCCAAAAACAGTATTGGAATCAACAAATTTCAAAATATACTACGACCGCACATTAGCAACAGACAAGACCGTACATTGCAACAAACCGGATATCACATTTTTGGATAAGAAGAAGAAAACAGCATTCCTAATCGACATTGCTGTTCCTAATAACCACAACCTGCAAAACACAATCGACGAGAAGATACAGAAATACACGGAGCTCAAATTTGAAATTAAGCGGATCTGGAAGTTAGACGAAATCCACATTCTGCCAATGGTAATTTCGACCACAGGACTTGTACCTTTAGGCCTACAAAACAATATTAAAATATTAGTATTGGATCCAAATCTATTCAAAACAATGCAGAAAGCCGTCATTCTTAACACTACACGTATCACCCGCAAATTTTTAGAGGTGTGAAGATGTTTTGGCTCTCTAGCCCGTACTTCCGCCTAACACCAGTCTAAAATACTGAGAGAATAGAAAAAGAATAATAATAATAATATTTATTTCCCATATTTGAATTTTAACAGTTTTTACAATATTTGTTCAACACACATACAAATAAATTTAAGTTTAAACTTAATTAATAATTTTGAACCCCATTTTTTATCAGCAAATATGAATATAATTGTATACACAAAGATAGATAGTGAACATATAATGGTAAATAAATAAACGGAGTATCCCACTAAAGGTAAAACCTTGAGGCGTGGGATATACAAGTTTATTAATGAGTGGTGATAAAATGCAGGTAGGTCATGCAGTTTTTACTAAATAAGTTGTGACAATAATTTCAGCTAATATTCTGTCATTTAGTGGTCCTGGTTTAATGTTATTATTTGATTTCACATACTATGTTTTACAATATATTCATTTATTGGTTGCCTGGTTATATTTGACATGCATTTTTTAATTTTATTTTTAAACAGATTAATTGAGTTGAGGATTTTATTTTCAGGGGGGATCAGGTTATAAAGTTTTGGTCCTAAGCAGAGCTGTTGAAAGTACCCAATGAAAGTACTTGAAGTACCAAATACCAAGTACCTGACAAAGTACTTGCTGCTCCAATTCCCAAGTACTATGACCTGAAGCAAAGTAATTCAAATACCAAATACTTGTCGAAAGTACTTCAAGTAAATCGCAAGTACCGTATTTCAAATATTTCAGATTATTTGAAGTACTTCACTAGGTACTTCAAATCTAAAAGTAGTTCAATTACTCTAAAGTATTTCAAATACTCAAGTATTTCAAGTACTTCAACATATTTCAAATGCTCCACAGTTCTTCCAATACCCATAATAAATTTTATTTTTTAAGTTTTTCTCTTAATAATTTGTTATTATTATTATTATTTATTAACAGCTTTCTTTAACTCAGCATCATTCAAAAACAATAGAAAAAATAATTTATTATTATATAAATTTAAAAACCAATAAAAATAAATATTGCTGCGGTCGATTTCCCTTCAAATGTCAGGAAAGTAATAAAGAAAATCAACTTATACACTATCGGAAAATGTTCGCTTTGGTATGGGCAATAAGAGCAAGCGAGAGTAAAGCAACTATTCTATTCTTTTTTATCATATAACACATCCTACAATCGTGCCACCTGCTTTCCCCACCACATGTGCGTGGGCAGCCTGTCTGTGGAATTTCAATTTGTTTCCGCCTTGATGCTTGATGAATCGTGTCACTATTTGCTCCTATGCTAGAGCTCTGATAGACGCCTTTATTGTGGGCGGTCGGTTAAGTCGTTGAAACTATGCAACACCTAAGCCAGGACTTTCCGATACAGTATATAAAACATAGTAATAATTTTAGGTAAGTACAAGTACAAATAATAAAATTGAGATCTATCTATTTCCATTAGCTTTCAATAGCACCCAATTTTCGAAATTTCCATTAGTTAATGCATTTCTTCTAGGAGCATTTATAATTTCAGTAAATAAAAAGAGTCTTTCTACAGCTGATGATGCAAGGCATGTATTAAACCGATAAAAAACTGTTTTTACTGAGAAGCAAGTTGGGTGTCAGAGTCATTTAAGTATTGAAAAATTTTTAATTCAATTCTTTTTTTATCACTGGCTTTTATACAGTGTGTTTCACTTGAAATGGTAACAGCCCAATAACTTTTTATTTTTTTCCGATTTGAATCAAATTTTACTTAAGTATGGAACCAATTAGGATCTACTTATGACCAGAAAAGCATTCGCCTTCTACAAATGCAAAGCCACCTGCAGTACCAATATATGCGGGGAAAATAAAAAAATCATATTAGGCATATTTTTATCGGAAAATTTTGTTAATTAAACTTGTTCAGAATTGTCCAAAAACCGTAAGTCCAAAATGTAATCAAAATAAAAAAATGTATACATTTTGATTAATATAATGTCCAATATATATTTACACCATTTGAGAAGCCATAAAAAAAGCTTTTTAATTATATACATGGTATTTATCGTAAAAAAAAATTGTCTAATTTACTATAAATTTACAATTTATCAAATTATCCATGGAAAACAAAAGTATGTAAATTAAAATAAACAATATGTTAGTTCTGTCAAGATACATGTTAGTATCAAATTTTACTTTATTTTAAACAAAATGGAGAATTTCAATAATTGATATATATTTTTTCTACTCCCTTATGTAAATTTACTGTTTTCTGTACAGTCTGTAGAATGGATAAGTAGGCAATTCCAGGTAACTGAACGGATATATTTCATATCAGTTCTAAGATGGATATGAAATGAAACAGACCAATCACAGTTCGTGTATTAAGTACATATGCAACTATTCATTTTAAAATCAAATTAGTGCGTAAGCTGTCAAAGTAACTGTCAGTGTGTATTTGTGTAATATATTAATGTTTAATAAATACTGTAGTTTTTTAAGCTGGTCGTAGAAAAAGTATGCTGTACATACAACTCGAGTGGATTATCCATATCACACTCAAAAGATTTGAGCACTCCGCCTACGGCGTCGTGCTCAAACTTCTTTATCGTGCGATATGGATATCAAATCCACTCTTGTTGCACAAACTACTATTTCGGACTACCATGACTTAATGTAAGAAAATATAAAACTTATAATATCTACTATAGTTTTTAAGAAAAATTCCATACGTCATATATCATTGAAAAAGGTTTTTCTATGGCCTTTCTAATGGTGTAAAAATATTTGGGGTATTCCGTTTAAAAAAAACCAAAGTAAAGCTCGTATCTCAGAAATTTGACTTTTAATTGTTTTTCTGAAATGATTTTTGGAAAATAAACGTGATTTCTCATAACTTTTATTTTTAAACGTTTTTACGTAACTCCAAAAATAACGAAGTTAAATGAGGTTCTAACGTTCGCGTGACCACCCTGTACAGTTGACTATAATAAGGAACTTTAGTCTAGTTAAAATAAAAAACACATTCTTAAATAAATTAATGTTCTGATACTTAGTACATACTAATAATAATATTTTTTTGTTTTTATGTGCCTTTGCTATTTTTCAAAAAGTTTACCGTCCCTGGATTTTGCCGCCCTGGGCTATAGCCTCTATAGCCAACCCCCTAAATCTCCCACTGCCCACATAATGTTAACACTGATTACTGAATAAAAACAGCTATGCCGTAACAATTCTTTAGTGAAATTTGTTTTTTAAAATATCTAAAACATGGAACTACAAGGACTTCAAATACTTTTAACTAATTTAAATATCAAAAAACATATTTCAAATACTATAAATTGTTAAGTCTAGTACTTCAAATACCGGGACAGTACTTGAAATACCGGAGAGTATTTGAAATACCAAGCAAAGTAATTCAAATACCAGTATTTCTGAAAACCAAATCCCAAATCCAAATACTCGAAGCAAAGTATTTCAAATACCAAGTACCAAATACTAAGAATCGAAAGGATTTGAAGCAAAGTACTTCAAATACTGAAAGTATTTGAAATACTTTTTTCAATTACTTTTATTTGAAGTACTCCAGCTCTGGTCCTAAGTATATGTAATTTCTTTGTAAAATGTTTTTTTCGGGTTAAGGGATTAATGTAGAGTTTAATTTATATCTTGTGTTATGATCGTGTTCAATGTTTTTTAATTCATGTTTGTTACAATGCTGCCTAACAATGACTCTATAAAAGAACAGCTGACGAGGGTCATATATTTTAGCTTCTAGATATAGTTGGTCAGTTGGGTATGTATACGGTTTTTTTAATATAACTTTTAGTTCCAATTTTTGTATGATTTCAAGGTTATGTACATAAGTGTTTGATGATCCGCCCCAGGCTATTATGCCGTAGATAATATGACTCTCAATTAATGCATAATATAGTATACGCATCTGTTCAATTTCAAATATTTGCGAGAAATACTTAAACTTGTACAAGATGCAGCGGATCTTTTTTATTAGGTAGTTATTGTGTGTCTCCCATTTCAGATGAGAATCAATGTACAAGCCTAAGTATTTGATATTCCCTCTGGAGAGATTGTCAGTTTCGTGTATGATGGTAAATATTTTGAATAAGAGGTGAAGGGGATGTTGTGAGTTTTTTTGAAATTTATTGTAAGTAGTCGTGTATTAAACCATTCTACTATGTGGTTAAAATCTTTTTCTGCTATATTTTTTAGAGTGTTCCAGTTGTCCACTTTATATAAAATAGCAGTTTCATCCTGTGAGATTCCATATTTTATGGTTCTAGTTTCACTTAACGTGTTAATTCTTACGCATTGCTGTCTGCGCATTAAATAACTTTCCATCAGTTTATATGGAGTTCCTCTGACGCCAATGCTTTTTAATATGCGTAAAAGTTTGATGTAATCAACGGTATCAAACGCCTTGGCCAGATCGACGAAGATGCACAATGCTGGATTTTTTTCATCAATACTAATTTTTGCTGTTAAATATACTATGGCATCCTCCGTCGATCTGCCCTGCCTGAAACCGAACTGGTTATTCCAAAGCACATTATATTTATATAGGTAGTTAGTAAGACGCTTTTTTAGTAACATTTCGAATAATTTTGCCACATTTGATATCAAAGAGATGGGTCTGTAATTAACCACGTCCATCTCGTCTCCATTTTTATGTACAGGTTGTACCACGGCAAATTTAAATGCAGGAAGAGCATTTGCCTTTTTCGAGGGCTAAGTTAATTATAAATTCCAAAGGTTTTACAATAAACTGAGCTACATCTTTTAGAGTTTCGGTTCTTATGTTATCAATGCCAGGAGATTTTTTATTTTTTAATTTACTCATAGTTTCCATTACTTTATTCTCATTCGTGAGGGTGAGAAAAAGCGAATTTGGCATGTTATTTTGTTTATTGTCTGTAGGTATAGTTTGTCCGATTTCCTTTATTTTATTTGCAAGTTTTTCTCCAATTTCGGTAAAATAATTGACAGAGGCATTAGCCACTTGCTTCTTATCTGTGCAAATATTGCCTTTCGTACACCTAATTTCATAAAAGTCCTTTTTTTCTATTTTTGTGTGAAATTTCCTTTAGGCAGTTCCACAGATTTGTTGCATTGTTTTTGTTTTGGTTTATTTTATTTTGAAAATAATTTATTTTAGGATTATTTTTCATATTCCTATGTAGTGTATTTCTTTTGTTTATTGAGGTAACCAAGCCGTTCGTTACCCAGTCTTTTTTTTTTATAAATTCTTGTTTTATTTGTACAACTTTCGTACATATGTTTATATAGTATTTCAGTTTCTCAATGAACAAATCTGTGGCACTGTCTACGTCACTTACAAAATATACTTCATGCCAGTTTTCTTTTTCCAACTGAGATAGTAATTTATGTTTGTCCAAATAGTTTTTATATTTTATTTTATTAATAATTTCATCATTTTTTTTCAGGTGAAATTATCTGGAGTATCGAGGAGTAGTGATCAGTGATGCAAGTTTCTATTATTACTGGATTATATTTATAGTCATCGCTGTTATTTTGAAGAAATATATGGTCTATGCATGTTTTCGAGTTACCTTGTATACTAGTTACACTCTTCGCAAAAACGAAGAGTATATTGTATTTGATCGGCACATTTCTAAATCAGTAAATATCGCTCGTAGAGAAAAAATTTTCATATCATTATGTTAATGAACGAATTCTGAACAACTTTCAAAATGTCCGTCTGTCCGTCCGTCCGTCCGTCCGTCCGTCACGTTTCTTGTAAGCACCGATAACTTAAGAAAGAAAAGTCCGATTGTATTGAAATTTGGAAAGTAAGTTAGCGTTAGCTAGAGGAAGAATCCTATTGTTTTTGAAAAAAATCAATCAGTAAATAAAAAAGTTATTAATCATTTAAATAAAAAAAAAAAATTTTTTCATAACTTCTGTCATTTGTATTTAAATAGAAATCTTGCGAAATGTTATTCCCTATAATTTTTTTTTGTTTTTATATTTTACCAATATATATATTTCATAATAATGTATCTAATCCGTTGAAATATAATTCTTAAACGATATTCATTCAAGTTTTGTGGTAAGATGAGATAGCCCAGTGGCTAAAGCATTTGCCTTTCAATCCCCCCTACCATACCATGCGTTGCCTATCTTCCGGCAGCTCCCCTAGCCACACTTCCTTCTACGATAACTTACCTCTACCCCCTTACTTTTATCTTTCCTCAACTTTACATATTTCCAATCCCTCTCTCTCCCCATTTATGTTTGTACAATTTTGTTCTTTTATCTTTTTTGTTGTTTTTATTCCCTTTTTGTCTCTCGAAATCCCCTCTAGGTCCTAATTTTTTAAACAACAATTTTATTTCCACCCTACCTTCCTTGTCGGCGATCAGACCACAAGGTCGTCATTTGTTCGAACGGGTTTTTTCGTTTAGTTGTGTTCCCCGTATCAACAATCAAAATTACGAAGTGCGCTCGCCTACGATTTTAGTGTTCTCAGTGTTGTATTTATTTTTAAGCTACTTTTAGGTCCATGTGGACACATAAAAATTGTAATCTAGCTTTTAAATCTGCACGTGGCAGACAGGAGATTCTACCCCCCCCCCCCCCCTCGAATTTACTTCCAAGCCGAACCGGACCTACTCCGGCCAGCCTCACACCCACCTCGGCGATGTTCGCCGTGGTTGTCTGGCTGGCTCCGGGCTAGGATCCGGTGAGGCACATAAATGTATAAAACTGTTAATAAATTGTTTATTGATTGATTGCCTTTCAATCCAGAGGTCTCGTGTTCGATCCCTCACATGGCAATTTTTTTTTTCATATATTTTTTTTTCACAACAAAGTTTATCACAAAATTTATGTCCAAAAACTAACATTATTTACAAGAAAAATGCAAAGAGTATCCTATAGAATGTGTAACAATTATATAAAAAGCTCAGTAAATCGGCGAAGAGTATAATTCTTCCACTAGTGTATTTATTTATGGCTGATATGAACCCATACCCTCCTATGACATTTAAATAATTGTGCACATGTTTTTCCCCCTCTAATATATTAATGTTTATATCCCCGACTAGCACATGTAGTTCAGTATTTTTTTTCACACTTTGCAGATAGTCATGTAAATGATTATTAAATGTATTGACGCAAGTTGATGGTGGTCTATACAGTGCTGATATTGTTAGGTTTTTATTGCTAAAAACTGTATTTATTTAATAATTTTGTTTTTATATGTAATGGTATTTTTTATGTACTCTACGAGACCATCATTTTGATTTAGTTCACTTTCATTATAAATAATATTATACCCATCGATATTGTACAAAGAAATCTCATTAATCCTCCAAGCTTCAGAAAGAACTATAAAATCTAAATCGTTTTTTATTTCTCTAATAAGTATTTTGTAATTCATCGATATTTTTGTTTTTACTGCTGATGTTACTGTGAAAAATAATTAGGTCATTGTTTAATTTATTGTCTAAAATATTATTATTATTATTTAAAAAAGAAATATAGTATATTAAGGTAAAACTTTCCACACAGTATGCATCATTACACTGAACATTTAATTTGTTAGAGCTAAAAATAGGAAAATCCCTCATTGTTATATAAATAGTTTCACGCTGGATTTCAAACGCTTTAATAACAATAGAGTTGCCTTTTATATAACGAGCATGTCTTACAAACATAATTAAATGATCTTTCTGTATAACACAAATAACATGATTTATACTAACTCATCAAGGGTTTAACACTCCAATGCCCTAATATGCTAATGCGAAGATTATTTGAAAATCCAACTGCGGCATTGAAGGTTTTGCTGATTTATTTTGTCGAACAATTAATCTTATAATGTTTCTCAGACTGTCTGATGTCTAATTCGCTTGAATTAACGTCTTACTCTCAAAAAGGAGCCACCTTTGTTCAATTAGGCTCAAAAACCAATGCTTTTAGCGATAATATGATAAATTGGTTCTGTCTCTGATAGTGATATATTATAAATTCGTTTAGGTTTGGTTAAGTATATAAAAAGCGTAATAAATAATTCCTTTAAGTGAACCTCTACGTAGTTTATAGTTATGTAACTTGCGACAAATATATAAATTCACGTTTTAATTAATTTATTGATACATATTTCATAAAATTGTATTATTATTTGGTAATCGTAGAATGTCTATTTACAAGCTATTAATTCAAGCATATAAAATTTGAACCCTGAAAAAAATTATGTAAAACAGCATTTTTGTTCAGTGACTCTGTATATCACAAAGAACAACATTAAAATTTTCGGCGTTTCTCATGCAGAAGTCTTGGATTTCCAGGTCTGGATGCATGAAATTGCAAAATTTCCCTGGAACATTTTATAATAATGAACAACTACTACTCGAATCCTCCGGTTAGTCACAGATGAGAGAGGGTGGAACGCAGTACTTTAGTACTCGAAAACGAGGGAAATTCAAGTTTATAAAAATTTTTTCTACATATAAGAGGCCTCGCCACACCTCCTCCTTCCTGCTAATGTTCGAAGCAGCAGTCATACTGTAGTTATAAAGCTACATAGTCCATAAGCCTCAAATTCAAGTAAAACGTCTGGTAATGCATGATTGTAGATTTGTAGAATATCTAAGGAATATCTCGAAAATAGTATAGTTTTGATACAGGAAAGTAACACATTTTGTTTTATTTCTTAATAAAGAATTATGATATCAAATAGAATTTAAATTAAAAAAAAAGTTTTGACACATTTTTGGAAAGTAGGTGTTAGTGGTATTTTCATTTAACAACCCAGTTTAATTACTACTACTTCTGTTGATACTTATTTGAATCTTTACCATTCGGGGGAAAGGCATTGCAATTTGACTTAACCCCTTACCACACACCGTTCCATATATGGCATAATGAATTGTTTTCAGTGTATTTGGTGCCATCTATCAAATATCATTAGAATTGTCTGGTCAGATTAATAAACAAGCTATTAGCAACATCTGTACACATTACTACCAACTAAATATTTTTATTCTACGATCTAATATGATCACTTTTGTTCAATGGATGCCTCAGTAACAGCTGACCTTTCCTAACCATTAAATCTGTAACTTTGTAACTAAGTGTTTTTAGTGAATATTTTTCGACAAATTAAATATTGTGGGGAAGTTTGATTATTATCAAGTGGTGTATAAGTGAAATAAAGCAGGTATCTTTTTTAGATATTATTATTAGTAGGAAATTAGGTATGTGCCATATATGGCACAGCATGCAGTAAAGGAATCAGATAAAATTATTGAGTTTTATTCTCATTTCAAATATCATTTCAGAAATAATGCATACAAAAAAACTTATGGGCATGTATTAGATATATCGAATGGAAATGTTAATAAAGAAGATAATCTGTCCGATGGTGATCATCCAACAACTCAAAACAGTGTTATTGAGGAAACTGATTTTAATGAAACCGAAGATGCAGAAAATGACCTGGATAGTGAGGATGACATTCCTCTAAGTTGTTTTATAAAGGCACCCAAACAAGCCAAAGCAGAACCAGAACCTCCGATTTGGACATAATCAGACATTTTAGTGCCTGAGAAAGATATAAAATTCCTTGTAAATGAGAAACTGCCTCAAAAAATTGAAAACCTTGTATCACCTTACTAATTTTTTAAATTTTTCTTCACAGATGAAATACTATGTGAAATTGTATAAGGAAGTTAGTAGTAGCCGTAGTGATAACCGGAAACGGTTGCAAATATCGCAATTGTCCTGGAAAGTCTTTTGTGTTCTGTAGAATTGCCAAATTTATTATGTTTATGTGCCACACAGAATGAATATTATCTTGCCCTTGTTGCATATTGTGCCATATGTGGCACAAACCATTTTTTTGTAATATATGTGTGAATTATCAACATTGATTTTTAAATATTTTTACCGTTAAGAGTGTGCCTAAATAACTGAATTCATATTTTTAACCAAAATTGCAAATATCATGCTTTGAAGGGGTTAATTAACGTCTGTCTGATCTTTATTATTTGTTTTTGAAAGGTCTACATCAGTAAAAAAAAATGGTAAATTTACTGAATACTGAGTGAACCGTTAAGTTTTGATGTGATATGCTACAGAAATGATTTTAGAATTTACGGCAGAACCTAAAAATGTAAACATATAGAGAGTTAATGCAATTGGTTGCTCTTCCAATATGGAAGTGATAAAAGTGCTAGAAAATAAAGTGTTAGAAAAGTGGAAATGGAAGTGCTAGAAAAATCAAAATATTTTCGTTGACTGAAGTGAAATAAAAAACCTAATGTACAATAGAGGGTGCGGTAGAGAAACGAGCAATAATAAAAACGCAATAACTCAGTGAAGTGCTTAATTGAAGAAATTATAAATATATTATCTTAAAGGAAAGAAAAAAGCATTTTATTTTTTAATGATGGCAACTTGAAAATGACCTCCGCTTCTGCGAAGACACATCTCCAATCTTCAGCGGTAGAAAAACGAGTATTTACAAAAATCGGCTTCCTCGCCAATTCAATGTCAACTTTAAGGTACTTGTATACTAAAATGAACTTTTACAGTTTTAAATATAATTTGGTACACTAATAAATAAAGTGATTTTACACTTGAATTTTCGATAAAAATAAAATCGTCCGTTTAGTTTCGGAGTATTCGATTCGGAAAGTTTGACAAATATGCCTTACTTAACATAGTAGAGCCCGAGTTCACGCTAGGCTAACTTAATTTTCGCTTTTAATACCACAATTTTTTAGGAATATGCTTCAAAAACTAGCACAACATTAAATAATTTCTTATTAACACTGTGTTAAAATCCTGAAAAAATCATCCGTCTAGTGTAAAAGTTATTAGAGGTTTAATCAATTTTTGGTCCTAAATTTTTATGAATAAAGTAGCTGTTGAAATTGATTTGCAACGCTGCATATTTCGAAGATGGCGCGAATATTTATATTTTAAAAAGTATAAAATTAATTGTGGTAATATCATTGTGTTGTATTTTTTTTTTGAGTTGCAGAATTTTGTCTATATTCGTTTACTTCATGCACTTTTCCTTATTTCCTGTACGTACAACTGAAACGAATGAGCAATTTTTGCAACAAAACATTCAAAAGTAAACCACAATGTTCACTTTTTATGTCTTCCAAAGATTTTTATCAAGCTCCTTTACGTTAATCACGCAATTTCCTTCATCAACATGATCTCGGCAATCGGTTCAAAGGTTAGAATCGGGTTTATTATTTCTAATACATCTTTCAAGTCTTAGGGCGAGTTGAACCAACTAGGTTCAAACCATGGTTACAAAAATCGTAACCATGGATTTTGATCTCGGATCAAGCTGAACGTGCTTTGAACCTAGTTGGTACAACTCGCCCTTACATCTTTAGGACACTTTTTTTTAATAAAATTGGATTTATATTTTAGTTGTTCTAACATTTTTAAATATGTTGTATTATTATTTAAGGTTACTATCTATTTCTAACTTAATCTAAACTGAAAATACATTTTGCAAAAATTAACAAGCAGTGACAAGCAGATTAGCGTATGACATATAACAGTGGTATTTAATTAATACAGTGTTGCCAAATTTTTTTACTCCATCTCTCTCGAGTTTCAATTTATTAAATTCACCGCTAGATTCGCTCTGTAACGGTTTCTTGTCGGGTAGCTGGTTCGGAGATTAATCAGGGTCCAGATTAGTTAATAAGACAGCCCAATAAAGATATAAACAATTTATTTACTTTTCCAAACAGGTAATGTGTGGTAGTGTTACATAACATACAGGTACAAGTTATATGTCCGTATCTTTTACGGTTCTTAAGACAACATTTTCTATTATCTGAGAGAGAGAGAGAGTGTAACGGTTGCGATGCGACGTCTCTGGCTTTGGCGGCGAAACGGCGCCGGGGAATGACTAACGACTCGAGGGGTCCCAGTTCAACACGCTGTAGGATTCCCAGGGTCAGATTGCATTCGTTCCGTCGTGTTTGCGTCGGGAGATGCACAAAACTGCAATATGTCCAGCTCAGCACGCTATAGACAGATTGGCAGGATTATCCACTCTGAATTATGTTGATTTGCGGCCGGGCTTTTATATCCGAGAATCCTCGCTTACTGGTGACGTAGTACTGCGTATAGTTTAGTGTCGTGTGCAAATCCGCGACTCTAGACGGGAGCTGGTAGATTTGCGGGCCGTGTGCACATTGGTGTCGTGTGTAAATCCGGAATCTTAGTAATGGAGCAGGAATTTAAAGAATGCTTCATTACACTCCCCTCTTTCTTTACAAAAAAAAAATTTTCAAAATTCTATCAAAGAGAAAATTTTTACTAACTTAACATCAAAATAAAACAAGTTACTAAACATCTTCAAACAAAATAAAGAAAGCATGGCCAATTCTTTCGTATACGCCTGGTATATATGTATGTGCATATGTAGAGAAAAACAAATTTTTAAATAACATAAACAGTATGTAAAACATCTTAGAGCCATGGTACAAGTAAAATAGTTAAAATAAATGAGCACAAAAAAATTACAAGAAACAGGTATACAAATACAAATGTGGTTCTTCCGGACGTTTACTGCAGGGGCGATGGCGGACAGGGGGGACGGTGCCAGGGATCCTAGAAGCGGGGCCATCTTGGTTGTGGCGCCTGGACTGTCGCTTCCGTTGCGGAGCTGGGACCGGGAGGGCTGCGTCGTTGTCCTGGAAAAACACCTGGAGGCAGGCAATTGGCCTACCTGGGGTCGGTGGTTTCGGGGGGCTGGGGCTGTCTCCGAACTGGGGACGGCATCGGGGACGGTACGTCTCGGACTAGGGACGGCATCGGGGACGATACTCCTCGGACTGGGGACGGCATCGGGGATGGTGCGTCTCGGACTGGGGGCGGCATCGGGGTTGGCATCAGGGACGGCATCTGGGATGATACTTCTCGAACTGGGGACGGCATCGGGGACGATACTTCTCGGACTGGGGACGGCATCGGGGGCGGTACATCTCGGACTTCGGATGGCATCGGGGACGGTACGTCTCGGACTGGGGACGGCATCAGGGTTGGCTGTTGCGTCTCGGACTGGGGGCGGCCTTTTGGCTTCGGGTGTCGGAGGCAGAGGTGACAGCAGGTCTGGCACTTGGACTTCCGACTTCATCACTTATTTTGGATGACTCTGGTTTTACTGGACTTGTTTTCGTTACGGTTGCGGGATACAGGGTTTCCATGGGTTGGAAAATTCGGGATCTATAAAATTATTACTGCTCCATATATGGCGGTACAGGATTCCGTCTATAATGCAGTAATCTGGATTTGTTTCTGGACATCGGTTCGTTTAACGTATTTTCGGGACTCTGGACATAAATTTAAATATATTACTGCTCCATATGTGACGGTACATCTATCATCTCTAATGCAGTAATCTGGATTTGTGTCTGGAATTTGGTTCGTTTAACGTACTTTCGGTACTATTCGGATTCGTGTCTCTTCTGGGGTTACAATTGTAGTAGTCTGGATTACCACCACAAAATCCTTTTCATTTTCGTTTTCTCTCTTGGCTTGGAATATCTTTATATCTTTATGAATTAACTTGAAATATCTTTATATCTCTCTTTCATTCGTGGACGTCTCTTTTTGGGCTATTTGGTATAAAATAAAATCTCAAAATCTGCTCGGGCGCCAAATTATGTAACGGTTTCTTGTCGGGTAGCTGGTTCGGAGATTAATCAGGGTCCAGATTAGTTAATAAGACAGCCCAATAAAGATATAAACAATTTATTTACTTCTCCAAACAGGTAATGTGTGGTAGTGTTACATAACATACAGGTACAGGTTATATGTCCGTATCTTTTACGGTTCTTAAGACAACATTTTCTATTATCTGAGAGAGAGAGAGAGTGTAACGGTTGCGATGCGACGTCTCTGGCTTTGGCGGCGAAACGGCGCCGGGGAATGACTAACGACTCGAGGGGCCCCAGTTCAACACGCTGTAGGATTCCCAGGGTCAGATTGCATTCGTTCCGTCGTGTTTGCGTCGGGAGATGCACAAAACTGCAATATGTCCAGCTCAGCACGCTATAGACAGATTGGCAGGATTATCCACTCTGAATTATGTTGATTTGCGGCCGGGCTTTTATATCCGAGAATCCTCGCTTACTGGTGACGTAGTACTGCGTATAGTTTAGTGTCGTGTGCAAATCCGCTACTCTAGACGGGAGCTGGTAGATTTGCGGGCCGTGTGCACATTGGTGTCGTGTGTAAATCCGGAATCTTAGTAATGGAGCAGGAATTTAAAGAATGCTTCATTACAGCTCTCATCTGTATATACGTATCTTAATAATCCGATATCGTCTGGTCATTCCGTAAACATATGGATTAAGAGTTACGAAGAAACTGATTCTCTACTAAAAAAAGCACCAGGGTGAAGAAGGATGTGTACATACTCCAGAAACATAGCGACGTCCACGGCTTGGGGTTCTTTTAGACCAGAATGAAGGCTTTATTCATAATCTGTTATGGCTGCTGAGGCACAGTTTCATCTTTCCGATTTTGTGAATAAACACAATTTTCGGTATTGGTCGGACGAATATTCTCACCACCTGCACGAGAAACCTTTACACGGTGCTAAGATTACAGCATGGTGTAAATTATCGTATTTTGGTATTAATGGTCCCCGCTTCTTTGTGAATAAAAATGAAAATGCAATAATAGTTAGATCAGTCTGCTATGTCGATATGATAGACATTCTTCATACAAGATTTAATCAGGTTTGCTCTTGTTAATGAATACGTAATTTTACCAAGATGAGTCAACTCCTCATACCGTCAAAATATCGATGAACGCTGTAAGACCGTTGTTTCTCAGTCAAGTCATGTCCAGAAATGGGACGTTCCTTGGCCAGCAAAATCATCTGATTTAGCGGCATGTGGTTTTTTTGTGAGGCTCTTTGTAGACGTCTATATTGACCTATTACGTTTTTATACTCGCCACTTTCTATGCTGCACACTGTATATACAAAATATTCTATATGTACTCTCAACAGTTTCGGAAATATGGTTTAAAGTGAGGTGGTACACCCTCTACCACTTTAGTGTGTAAATATCTCCAATATAAAAAACGGCAGAAAACATATTTAATTAGCGCAAATTAGATAACAATATAAATTTTATTTTTTGCCTCATCTGGCGTAAAACACTGTCTAATGTTTTTCATGAAGATGGCCGGGATTAAATCCGGGCCGAGTTTTCTCGAGTCAATGAAGTTTAGTGGATGAGTAGATATGGAGTTTAATGGATACTACCCACGGATATGATATATTTCTATCACATCGAATCGATCAATTTTGTAGCTTGTCGGATGTTCAAGCAGTAGACCCGTCATCGCACATAGATATTATCTTAAGCAGGGTACCAAAGATGATAATGCAAGAGGAAATATATTCTTGAGAGACACTATATCTTTGTCCGCAGATAATAATTGTGAGTCAGTTTATTGACCGCTACAAGCTTATAATTATCAAAGTCATAAAACACTTAAGTGTATTTTAAACATTGGTGGTATATTACCCGGTTACCTGTGCCATAAATAGACCTAAATAAATTTCTTGACAAAAGTCACCCTTTATAGAAAAATTCTGGTATTAATTTCACCTAAGGCTAAGCTAAATTACCTTTATTTTTCACTTTAAATAAAATTCCATATGAAAAAGTTGCTTATATTTACTTTCTTGGTGTTAATCTGAAATTTATATTAATTCTTGTTCAAATCTATTTCTTTTCTCTTCCTCGCCTGGGTTTCTTTACCTTTCCATATGTAAGCACTACACAATCAAAAGACCTGTGAGATTTTTGAAGTGTAATTTTATAATTACAGTGCGCTAAATTAATTTCGAATATGACTAACTTTACAGCAACGAATTTATTTAGTTAAATGTTACGGTATAGGGGGACATTTCCTATCAAACGTGCAATTGAATTGTTTCAAGGAAAGTATTAAATTGTTGATATCAGTCAACAAAATTTGAAAAAATAAATACGAAAATTTAATATTACTGGAGATGTAAAAATTCTTAAAGAAGTCCGCAATGCAGCGATATTGCTAGTTTGGAGCTCGATAACAAGAAAATTTGAAATCATCGTTGAGGAAAAGATCCGAGCAAATTAACATATAATAAGCAAATTTGAAATTCATATAGTTTTAAAAGAAAATAAATGTCAAGCTTACAAACCTAAAAAATTCATGCTCTGGAAAAAGGTGGTGATGAACGTCGCACAGTGGCGAGAAATGAGAAATGCCATTGTTCCACCCAAATTACTCTAGATGTCGAAAATTTTAAGTCATTGAGACATTTTTTTTTTTAAATGTTCGTCTTGAATTTACCTATCGGTCTCTCTAGCCGGATTTTGAAATTTTATTTTTCATTTTTTTAAATTTTTAATAAAAAATCATATTTTTACAAAAAAATACTGTTTTTTCTATTAAATTTATTCTAACGGTCCGTAAATTTGAGTTTTCGTAATAATTTTTTTTTAATCTTCGTCTTTTAATCAGCTATTGATCTGTATATATGAATTTTTGATTTAGTTGTTGACAACTGTCAAAATTACTGTCAAATATAAAAAAATACGATTTTTAGATAAATAATTCATACAATAACAGGTTGGTGTTCAGAAAAATATATATAGTGTTTTCAATGTACCTGTTTCCGATGTTGACAGGAAAATATGTACTTCTAAATTTGGCAGCTGTCATAATTGTTGTCAGATTTCCAAAGATAGATGGAAAAGCTTATTAATTTTAAAAATACCCTGTAAATGTATAGAAAAATAGATATATATTGTTCCTGAACTGTTTGATTTAGTAATTGACAGGAAAATATGAGTTTTAAATTTGGCAGCTGTAATAATTGCTGTCAATTTTCAAAACATAGAGGAACGGCTTATTAATTTTAAAAATGCACTATAAGTGTATAGAGAAATAGATATATATTGTTTTTAAACAGACAGATTTAGTAGTTGACAGGGAAATATGGTTTTTTAATTTGGCAGCTGCCATAATTGCTGTCAAATTTCAAAAAATAGAAGTTAGAGCTTATTAAATTTAAAAATACCTTGTGAATATATAGCAAAACGGATACAAATTGTTTTTAATGTAGCTGGTTCCGAAGTTGACAGGAAAATATCATTTCTAAATTTGGTAGCTGTAACTAATTTCAAAATATAGAGGTAGACACGGAAACACGGACAAAACAAAAATACAGAAACACTGACAAAGAGACACACAGGCATAAATTCACAGTCATAGAGAGATACATAGACACACAGACATACAGATACACGAATAAATGGACACAGTCACACAGAAACAGACAAACAGATGTATGAAACTTAGACACAGACACAAAACCATACCACATTCACAGAGACACAGACATACAGACACACGGACCAGGCACACAGATAACCTGACGAAGACATTCATACACTGAGATACAAGGACACAAGCACACAGATACAAACATACACATACAGAGATAGGCATACAGACACTGAAACACGGACAAAAGAAAATCACAGACACACTGACAAAGATCACAGTCACAAAGAGACACATAAACACATAGACATACAGACACACAGATATACGAATACATAGACACAGTCACAGAGAAACAGACGTACATCTGTTTGTCTGTTTTTGTGTGACTGTGTCCATGTATTCGTGTATCTGTATGTCTGTGTGTCTATGTATCTCTCTATGACTGTGAATTTATGCCTGTGTGTCTGTTTGTTAGTGTTTCTGCATTTTTGTTTTGTCCGTGTTTCCGTATCTATCTCTATATTTAGAAATTAGTGACAGCTGCTAAATTTAGAAATCATATTTTCCTATCAACTTCGGAACCAGGTATATTATAGTTATTAAGGTACCAAGGGTGTTATAAGGATAATAACGCACCGAGGTCGGCAGTGTGTAACGGTTTAAAACCGAACCATACGAGGCTCCTTGTAATTGGGCATGCAAGGCCTGGTTGCGGCCTGATAAACCTTTGATTTATTTCTCGGTTTACCCACCCAGAAGCAAATAATATACACGTCTTAAGCTAGATATGTTTAGATGCATTCCTAGATAAAGCGAGTAGTTCACTATACACTGATTTGGCCCACTGTTATAATGTTTACTCAACACTCTTGAGAGGTGTGGAAACGTAAAGTTCATGTTCCGTGTTTTATCTTCCGTGTTCATTCTACAAGATAAAATTATGCTGTAGATCAAGAAAAGGTAATTTTTAGTGCTGACCTTATGCAGTATTTCCGGTGATCCATTCGAGTTGTTTTCATCCTATTTAGAAATTTGGGTACCTGAAATATAAATAATGAATTAGGTTATGTCATGAATACAAGATAATAAAAGCAAAAGCAAAAGAAAAATGTAAAGAGGTGAAAGTTTGATGCAGTACCCACTATGAAAATTTTGTTTTTAAAATATTTTGAAATCAAGGGAGGAATCTCTGCAGTTTGTTTTGATGCACTTTTGACATTTGAGACAGGGACATTAGAACTACTAGAATTTCTATGAAAATCAGAGCTGGCGCGTTTTTTAAATTTTTTTGTGGATAACTATTTGAGAGAGGGAGTAGCTAGAGCAAAAAATTTCAAATTTAGAATTACTTCATTTCTCTCCTGATTTTTGTGCGTAGATGAGAACCTTATAAGACTCTAGGGTGAGTTAATCAAAGCTATTATGTATTCATTAAAACTGTGGCTAACTAGAAAATAATTAATTTTAGGTTTCTTGCTTACCTCAAAAATTCTGCTACGCACTTAAATATTTTGTAAAGCCACTCTGTGACCATTGGGTCGTTGTACAAAGTTTGCACCTGTCTTGCTGTTGGTTTATCCTGTTGAAAGCTGCACGAAACACACTGGGAGACGTTCCTGTCGCTAACGACTAGCTTATGATCACATGTCGGAGGGACTAATACTGCATGAAACGCTGCCTATTCGATCTTCAACCATCATACTTTAAGCGTACTGATAATTATCAACCTCTGCTCAAGCTGGTGATGCAGTAAGCGGTAAAGTGCAAGGTTTGGCATAACGTAAGTACGTTCCTTTTATTCACCATTTGGGAAAATGTTGCTCGACCAGTGATCTCATCAAGATAACGTTCATGTAATAGCTTTGGGGGATAAGATTACCAGCCCAGGAGTACTCACAGGTTTCACAAGAGCGATATCCATGAGCTCTTTTGTAAATATTAACTCGTAACTAAAAATTCGCTTTATTAAAAAACTTATGTACACTTATAGAACAGCTGTTCCTTGAGTAAATTTCATGTTGTAATCTGAAGTATTTTAAATTCATACCTGTGTGGTACAGATTTTTCCTTTGATTTTAATAACTGTTTATTTGCCCTATCGCTGTGGTTTAATTTCCATTTGTGTATTCGGGCTCGGCCTTTTAAATGTAACATAAATCTCAATGCTTACCATCTCGTTTAGAGAGGTTGATTTTGTTTCAATCATTATCTATTTTAATTGTTTGCCTAATTTTCTCTCGATCAGAGATGTCAAACTTATAAGTGGGGTTATATCAACCCAATATTTAATCGTGGAGTACCTTAGAGTATAGATAGTGTAGTTGTCGCAATATTTAATCGTGTAGTGCCTTAGAGCATAGAAGCATAGCTGTCACATCTAACTCTAGTCACGTGTTACAGATATTTATATATTGAGGGCAAGAACTCGCTTTAAATTTTAAATCTAGAATGATTTATGGCATAATCTTTGTGTAAATCGTTGGTGCTCATCATAATGCCTGTGTAGTAGTTTGTAAGATGTTACATTATATCTTTGGAGTTAATTTTAAGTAACGTCATTGTGTCTTGTTTTTTTTAAATTTTTTTATCATATATTTTTATCATATACATTGCATATCATATATTATACATTTCTTTGTCATTGCTTCACATTTTTGTGATTAAATTATTTCTGCTACGAAGTACTTTTATTGGTCTTCAAAACTGACTGTTTCGTGCGTCTTGTCATCCCCTTTCCTCGTCGATTCTTCGACTGGCGCCCTGGTATAGCTCAGAAGACATCTTCACGTAAATAACCACGAAAATATATCACCAAGAAAATACTCTTACTTACCCACGCCCAGCCACGACTAAAGGAGCAGCCGTGCCGGTGATTCTGATCGTCCAACCGAAAAGACAGCGTTACAGCTGGCGCCTCAACTCAGGGGCCTAGTATTATTTAAGTTCTAATTGAAAAAATTAACTTTGGTGATTTATTTTCCTAGCCGGTGCATATTTATTGAGCTATTTTTTCCCCAAATCCTATTCCCATTCCCGATAAGACGAACCAAACAGGTCTTGGCATAGAGCATTTATATGAGTACCAACACCTTTATTTATTCGTTTTGGCGTAACACATGCAACAGAGGGCGAAACAGTGTACATTTTTTTCTTACCTTAGCTTAGTAATTCTTACCTGCAGCTTTGCTTTAGTGCATTTACATGTACCCATATATTCATTATTCTGCGGAATGAATTTTTGTGCATAAAATACAGGGTGGTCTCTATGAGGGAGAGATAAAACGAAAGTTTTGCGTGTAGTAATTGCCTTTATTTTGTATACAGGGTGTACATAAAAATTGTATTTTGGCACACAATTTATATTTGCTTGTATGCGAGTGCATGGTATACAGGGTGTACGTTAAATAGTTTATATTGTGGTACATTTCGTTATAACTGTATGTGAGGAGTGTTCTCGTATACGAGGTGTGTATATACAAAAGGGATTTGCTTCAGTGTGTTGTGTACATAGTGGGCCAGATTATTTGCGTATTATTGATACAGGGTGTGCATATATAAAACTGATTTACTTCGGTGTGTTTTAGACACGGTGTTATTATACAGAGTGGATATATATAAAAGTGACTTACTTCGGTGTGTTATATATATGGTGTACCAATTTATTTACGTGTTATTACAGGGTGTGTAAGTGAAATCACGTGATTATTTTTTTGTTTTATGTACACGGTGTTTCAAGTACTGAAATAAACGAGACATACTTCGGTGTATATTGCGGTGTATAGTGCGCACAAGTAATTAGTGTGGTAATTGTACTTAAATTTTTTTGGGTTACTGACTTGAATTTTTTTCATCATGGCTAATTACAACATGGAACCGAATCATCTGAGGACTCATGAAATAAATTATGAACTGCGAATCCGTGGAGTTGCTACCACTAGTGTGGACATGCCCCAGAAGAGAAGATTTCTGCGACGAGAACTTCAAAAGGATTTGGCTAGGCCTGGTGTACATGTTTATGAGGTACCAAATTTCGTATTTGAAACTGAAAAGAGAGAAATCGATGAAAGTATCAAATCTATTACATCATTGGTCGATGACTTTGATGGCACTAACAAGGAGGTTTTTGAGAGAGTCAGAAGTAGATTGGTGCACATCACGAGTAGGATAAGGCGTATACCAGTCAATGTGGGCGAAGAAGTTTGTGGCTATCGAGGCGACAATTTAATCATTGCTACTACTCTGGAGAGTGACCTCGAGGAAATTATGGAGAGACATGGGCAGGGAGAAGCCAGTGCTCGAACCCCTCCCGCACCTAATGTTGCCTCCACTAGTAAGCACTTTCCGGTTCACAAATGGAATCTAACATTTGATGGTACTTCAAGTAAATGTTCGGTTAATTCGTTCTTGGAGCAGGTCGAGGAACTGAGCTTTGCTCGCAACGTTTCTGAAGACGAGTTATATAGGTCAGCAGTTGAATTGTTTGAGGGCCCTGCTAAAGTATGGTACCGTTTAATTAGAAAGAATGTAACATCTTGGAATGAATTAGTAGCAGCTTTGCGAAGAGACTTCTTACCAAAGGACTCCGATGATGACCTCTGGGAGGTGATTCGAAGTCGCAAGCAGAAAAAGGATGAGCGAGTGATCATTTTTGTGGCAGCGATGGAGAACCTTTTTGATCGTCTGATCGTCAAGGCCACAAAAGCGGAAAAGCTCAAGATCATTAGAAAGAACTTGCTGCAAGAATTTCATGTGCATCTTGCTCTCAAGGAGATTACATCGGTAGAGCAGCTTGCGGAAACTTGTCGTGCTTTGGAGGACGCAGGCATTGTTAAGGAAAACCCTCACAACTCTTCCGTTAGTAGGAGAAATGTTTCTTCTTTGGAGCCCGATTTGGCGCACCTGCCAACGCAGGACTATTACCGGCGTGGGAAGTCGACCAAAACACTAAAAGTGTCTCGGAGTTACGATGCTTCCAGTGCAAGGGACTTGGTCACACGAGACGAGATTGTCGAGCAAATGGACAGCATGTACAAGTTCAGAAAAAGCGTGGACCTACTTGTTATGGTTGTGGCAAGGAGGGAGTAATAAAACCTAACTGCCCTAATTGTTCAAAAAACGAACGAGTCGGAGGTGCATAGTAGGCCGGCACCCCCTCTATCTGGCATTCGGTAGCCGTCAGGTCTACAGGAACTTGAACAAGAAAAATTTTAGACACCTAGGATGTAACAAACCCGTTATAGATACCCCATCGAAGACGAGCAAATGTGAAGGAAGTCTTTCAGTTGGGAAAACAACCCCAGAAGAATGGAACGCTTGGAAGGATTTCGTAAGAAGTTTCTGTGTTCGAAGTTCCAGTTTCAAGGCTACAGATGGTACATCGTCTAGAGCCATGATTGGTGTAATGAGTAATGACAGTCGAGTGGGCATGCGACAAGAAGAAAGACAATCGAACGTACTGTTAGTACAGCGAAAATATGACAACAGGCCATATGTGACGATTCGAGTGTTTGATAAGGACTTAGTAGCTCTATTAGATACAGGTGCGAGTCACTCCGTTTTGGGTTGTATAGGCCAAAACCTTCCAGATAAATTTGGGTTGCAAATTTTACATGATGGCGAGACAAATATTACTACGGCTGATGGTGTGTCGCAAGCGATTATTGGCTATGTTAACTTACCCGTGCGAGTCAGCAATTACTTTAAAATTCTCAAAGTGTTGATAGTGCCTTCGTTGTCTCATAGTCTCATTTTGGGCAGTGACTTTTGCAGATTGTTTAATGTGATCTTAAATTATGGTGAGAATACTTATTTTGTTGGCGGAGAAAGTGAAGAGTTAGCGTGTTTGCGTGAGGATCCTACTGTCTGTGAAGTCAATAAGGTTACAGCGGTGCGGTCAAGGTCGGAATTGACTACACAGCAGCAAACAGAATTAGATCAGGTGATAGGTAAATTTAAAGAATTATCGTGGTTGGCAGGTACGAGACTGGGTCGTACTAATAGCATTGTGCACAAGATCGACACAGGTGACGCGGAATCCATCAAACAACGCCACCACAACATGTCACCATACATGTTGCAACATCTACATGCCGAATTGGACAATATGTTAAAGTTAGGAGTGGTGCGACCTTCTTCTAGCCCGTGGGCCTCTCCGGTACTCTTGGTAAAGAAAGCTAATGGGGAGATGCGATTTTGTTTTGATGGCAGAAAACTCAACGCGTTAACGAAGAAGGATGCCTATCCTCTTCCACGGGTGGACAACATACTAAGTAAACTTACTGGAGCTCGTTATCTATCGAGCATAGATTTGAAATGTGCATACTGGCAAATTCCTTTGGAAGAAAAGTCGTGTGAGAAAACCGCCTTTGTCATTCCCTCACGGGGACTGTTTGAGTTTGTGGTGATGCCGTTTGGCCTAAATAATGCTTCACAAACACAACAGAGGTTAATGGATACAATACTGGGTTACTCCTTGGAACCTTATGTCTTCGTTTATCTAGACGATATTGTTATTGCTACACCCACCTTTGAGAAACACCTAGAAGTTCTTCAAGAAGTAGTGAAACGCCTCAAGGCAGCACAACTTACTATCAACCTTGAGAAATGCAAATTTTGCTTACCATCGCTACGATACTTAGGTTTCTTATTAGATGGCGAAGGTCTTAGAACTGACCCCGAGAAAGTCGCAGCCATGCTAAATTATCCTCGTCCCGAGACAGTGACTGAAATGAAAAGATTCATTGGTTTAGTGAGTTGGTATCGCAGGTTTCTGCCGTTCTTTTCTAACTTGACTGCACCCATGACTGCGCTTATGAAAGGAAAGCGAAAATCTAACAAACTGGTCTGGACTCAAGAAGCGGAGGAGTCATTTACGAAGATAAAGGAGCTGTTGGTGTCGGCACCCATTCTGGTTGCACCCGATTTCACTAAGCAATTCATGATTCAGTGTGACGCGTCGGATGTAGGCGTAGGATGTTTATTAACCCAGAAAAATGACCAAGGGCACGAAGTCATGATAGCTCTCGCGAGTCGGACACTTACGTCAGCGGAAAGGAAATACACGGTGACTGAGAAGGAACTCATGGCCGTACTGTTTGGAGTAGAGAAGTTCCGCTGCTATGTGGAAGGGGCCACCTTCAAGGTCATCACTGACCACTACAGTTTGTTGTGGCTGAACCGTCTCAAGGACCCCTCAGGCCGACTTGCTCGATGGGCGGTAAAGTTGCAACAATTCGACATGATCATCGAACACCGCAAGGGCGCTTTAAATGTCGTACCGGACGCTCTTTCTAGAGCACCTGTGACGGAAGTGTGTTTGTTGTCACTGGATGCGGGAGAATGTGTCAAAGACAAGTGGTACGAAAAAATGGTTGTCAAAGTAAGAACCTCACCTGGTAGGTTTCCAAACTGGATGTTGAGGGATAACTTACTCTATAAACACCTTCCAGTAGATAAGGGAGTAAATTTGAATGAACCCGAATGGAAGTTGGTGGTTCCCAAAATGTATCGTAAACAAGTTTTGCTGGATTGTCATGATGATCCAACGTCGGCCCATCTAGGAATTTTGAAAACCAGCTCAAGAGTGAAGGAATTGTATCATTGGCCAAGAATGCGGACCTACATAAGAAATTATGTAAAGCACTGTCGCGTATATGCAGCGCAAAAGGCCAGCAATACAGCTCGTCCTGGATTCATGGGGAAGCCGAAGCAATGTTCTTATCCCTGGCAAGTTGTCTCAGTGGACATATGGGGACCGCTTCCCAGGTCTACACGTGGCTTTGTTTATTTGTTGGCTGTCTTGGATTATTTTTCTAAATTTGTGTTGCTACATCCGTTGAGGCTGGCAAAGGCAAAGAATATTGTGAAATTTCTGGAAAATGACGTATTTTTAATGTTTGGTGCTCCTCAGATAATTACGTGTGACAATGGTGCGCAATTCACTGGTAAGGAATTTAAGAAAGTATGTGATGATTATGGTGTAAAGATATGGTATAATTCCAAATATCACGCTCAAGTGAATCAAGTTGAACGGGTGAACCGCGTGATCGGTTCTGCTGTGCGTTCATACATCCAAGGTGAGAACCACAAAGACTGGGATTTGGAGATACCAAAGATCGCGTATGCACTTCGAACATCGGTACATGAGGTTACTGGAGTGAGCCCAACGTATTTGAACTTTGGCCGATATGTGCCAATTGACAGAAAATTTTATGGGGATCTGAAATCAGTTAATGACTTTAATCTAAATCCTTTTGATAGGGAAAAGTATACAGAAGCGATTGGTCAGTTACCTCAGATTTTCGTGGACATACAAGAGAAGTTGAGAACAGCTTATGACAAAAACACCCACACTTACAACCTGCGAAAGCGACCAACGGATGTGTATAAAGTAGGCGATCGCGTGTGGAAAAAGAACTATGTCTTATCTAGCGGTGTGCAAAAATTTGCGGCAAAATTAGCGCCCAAACATATTTTGTGCCGTGTAAAAAGAGCCATAGGTCCTTTGACTTACGAACTAGTTGATGATAGTGATGGTAAAGACTTAGGCCGATGGCATGTGAAAGATTTAAAACCCTTTTTGGATGCAGATGTGGAGGAATCCTAGAGTATAAGTGGTGTGAATGGGAACGAATGATGATGTATGCGAAGGATTCCATTTGATTAAATTATATCGATTTAGACTAATCAAGATGACGATCTTGTTTTCCCGGATTTGACTATCTTGTTTCCCGAATTTGACTTTAAGCGCTTAACGATTTCGACTTAATATTTAGGACTTAGTAGTTAGGATTAGAATAGTGTAGTTTGAAGTATAGCCACTTCAAATTGTTTCATATTTAGGCTTGTAATACTGTAATTATTAGTAATAAGTTTTAGGGCATTTTGAGAAAAATATTTTAACTACGTAAAATATTTTTATACCAGCGAAAGGGGGTGTGTAACGGTTCAAAACCGAACCATACGAGGCTCCTTGTAATTGGGCATGCAAGGCCTGGTTGCGGCCTGATAAACCTTTGATTTATTTCTCGGTTTACCCACCCAGAAGCAAATAATATACACGTCTTAAGCTAGATATGTTTAGATGCATTCCTAGATAAAGCGAGTAGTTCACTATACACTGATTTGGCCCACTGTTATAATGTTTACTCAACACTCTTGAGAGGTGTGGAAACGTAAAGTTCATGTTCCGTGTTTTATCTTCCGTGTTCATTCTACAAGATAAAATTATGCTGTAGATCAAGAAAAGGTAATTTTTAGTGCTGACCTTATGCAGTATTTCCGGTGATCCATTCGAGTTGTTTTCATCCTATTTAGAAATTTGGGTACCTGAAATATAAATAATGAATTAGGTTATGTCATGAATACAAGATAATAAAAGCAAAAGCAAAAGAAAAATGTAAAGAGGTGAAAGTTTGATGCAGTACCCACTATGAAAATTTTGTTTTTAAAATATTTTGAAATCAAGGGAGGAATCTCTGCAGTTTGTTTTGATGCACTTTTGACATTTGAGACAGGGACATTAGAACTACTAGAATTTCTATGAAAATCAGAGCTGGCGCGTTTTTTAAATTTTTTTGTGGATAACTATTTGAGAGAGGGAGTAGCTAGAGCAAAAAATTTCAAATTTAGAATTACTTCATTTCTCTCCTGATTTTTGTGCGTAGATGAGAACCTTATAAGACTCTAGGGTGAGTTAATCAAAGCTATTATGTATTCATTAAAACTGTGGCTAACTAGAAAATAATTAATTTTAGGTTTCTTGCTTACCTCAAAAATTCTGCTACGCACTTAAATATTTTGTAAAGCCACTCTGTGACCATTGGGTCGTTGTACAAAGTTTGCACCTGTCTTGCTGTTGGTTTATCCTGTTGAAAGCTGCACGAAACACACTGGGAGACGTTCCTGTCGCTAACGACTAGCTTATGATCACATGTCGGAGGGACTAATACTGCATGAAACGCTGCCTATTCGATCTTCAACCATCATACTTTAAGCGTACTGATAATTATCAACCTCTGCTCAAGCTGGTGATGCAGTAAGCGGTAAAGTGCAAGGTTTGGCATAACGTAAGTACGTTCCTTTTATTCACCATTTGGGAAAATGTTGCTCGACCAGTGATCTCATCAAGATAACGTTCATGTAATAGCTTTGGGGGATAAGATTACCAGCCCAGGAGTACTCACAGGTTTCACAAGAGCGATATCCATGAGCTCTTTTGTAAATATTAACTCGTAACTAAAAATTCACTTTATTAAAAAACTTATGTACACTTATAGAACAGCTGTTCCTTGAGTAAATTTCATGTTGTAATCTGAAGTATTTTAAATTCATACCTGTGTGGTACAGATATTTCCTTTGATTTTAATAACTGTTTATTTGCCTTATCGCTGTGGTTTCATTTCCATTTGTGTATTCGGGCTCGGCCTTTTAAATGTAACATAAATCTCAATGCTTACCATCTCGTTTAGAGAGGTTGATTTTGTTTCAATCATTATCTATTTTAATTGTTTGCCTAATTTTCTCTCGATCAGAGATGTCAAACTTATAAGTGGGGTTATATCAACCCAATATTTAATCGTGGAGTACCTTAGAGTATAGATAGTGTAGTTGTCGCAATATTTAATCGTGTAGTGCCTTAGAGCATAGAAGCATAGCTGTCACATCTAACTCTAGTCACGTGTTACAGATATTTATATATTGAGGGCAAGAACTCGCTTTAAATTTTAAATCTAGAATGATCTATGGCATAATCTTTGTGTAAATCGTTGGTGCTCATCATAATGCCTGTGTAGTAGTTTGTAAGATGTTACATTATATCTTTGGAGTTAATTTTAAGTAACGTCATTGTGTCTTGTTTTTTTTTAAATTTTTTTATCATATATTTTTATCATATACATTGCATATCATATATTATACATTTCTTTGTCATTGCTTCACATTTTTGTGATTAAATTATTTCTGCTACGAAGTACTTTTATTGGTCTTCAAAACTGACTGTTTCGTCATCCCCTTTCCTCGTCGATTCTTCGACTGGTGCCCTGGTATAGCTCAGGAGACATCTTCACGTAAATAACCACGAAAATATATCACCAAGAAAATACTCTTACTTACCCACGCCCGGCCACGACTAAAGGAGCAGCCGTGCCGGTGATTCTGATCGTCCAACCGAGAAGACACCGTTACAAGTGTACAATCCCGAGGGCCTCTGGCCCGAGGGAGGGTACATCGACCGAGGTCATTATCCTATAACACTCGTGGTGCCTTCAACGTTTAATGTCCTGCAAGTCTGTTATTTAATTCGAACTTTTTTTTTGACATTTACGATTTATTAATTTGACATCTATTATGTTCAGAACGATTTGATTTAAAAGAGAGAAATAATCAAAATTGTTTGTAAACGCCGCCGTTGCATAGCAACGCATTTTAGTTGTCAATAACGCTATCATAATTTGCTTGTTTTGGGTTGTATTATAATTTTATAATGCCCTAGGGCGTTATAGATATTCATAACGCCCTAAGGCGCTATTTTTCATTTAATGTATCTCAAAATAGGATGGTTATTGTAAAATAACAGACTTGTAGGACATTAAAAACAATTTGTATCCATTTTGCTATATATTCACGGGGTATTTTTATAGTTAATAAGCTCTAACTTCTATTTTTTGAAATTTGACAGCAATTATGGCAGCTGCCAAATTTAAAAACCATATTTCCCTGTCAACTACTAAATCTGGCAGTTTAAAAACAATATATATATATCTATTTTTATATACATTTATAGAGCATTTTTAAATATAATAAGCTGTTACCTCTATATTTTGAAAATTGACAGCAACTATGATAGCTGCTAAATTTAGAAATACATATTTTCCTGTCAACTTCGGAACCAGGTACATTGAAAACACTATATATATTTTTCTGAACACCAAACAGTTATTGTATGAAATATTTATCTAAAAATCGTATTTTTTTATATTTGACAGTAATTTTGACAGTTGTCAACAACTAAATAGAAAATTCATCTAGACAGATCAATAGCTGATTAAAAGACGAAGATTTAAAAAAAAATTGTTACGAAAATTCAAATTTACGGCCCGTTAGAATAAATTTAATAGAAAATACAGTATTTTATGTAAAAATATGATTATTTATTAAAAATTAAAAAAAATTAAAAATGAAATTTAAAATCTGGCTAGAGGGATCGATAGGTAAATTCAAGACGAACATTTAAAAAAAAATGTCTCAATAACTTAAAATTTACGACCTCTAGAGTAATTTGGGTGAAACACTGGCATTTCTCGCCACTGTGCGTCGTTTAGACATTCATATGGATACCGGGGTAAGAATTGTGGAAGACAGACAGTTTTATAAAAATATTATTTTTTCGGACGAGTCTACCTTTAACACGAACGATGTAGTATCATCCAAACTTGTCACTATTGGGCACAAGGCAATCCAAATTTTACAGCAACTACAAATAATCCAAAATCCAAGAAAGTAAATGTATAGTGAAAATCTCAATCAAAATTGGTACTTTGAGATAATAAATACTTATTTTGCTCAATATTTGAAGAAAAAATGTAAGACACAGACCAGGGTGTATTAAATAGGTGATGCGACAAGGGCCCGTTGAGTGGCTTCATAAGTGCTTACTTTGTACATAATGTAAAAGATGGCAGGAGCAATAGCGTCCATCGTTATTTACGCATAGAAAGATAATTTTGCAGGTTTTGTACATACATGTATACAGTGTTGCATACATTCCCGGCCTTTCGTTTGTGTTTAGTGAAAAATCTTGTAGTCAAACAAGATATCAGTGATATTTGACATCAAATACCTAGAAAAAATACATTCAATACGCTGGCGTTAAATATAAAGAAGTCAGCTATATTTTCATAAAACATGGTTAGAAAATATGGAGTGCCTATTTGTGTACTTATGCTTATGACTGTAAAGACCAAAAATTATCACGTTTCTTAGTGCCAAAAAATACTGAAGAGATAAAAATGTGATAGTTTACAAAGTACCTATCTACTTGAAATAAAAAGCCACATGTTTGTGAAAAACATTTTTGCTCCAGCAGTATGAAAAGTAGTTTTAATTCACAGTCTGAAAATAGAGTTGTTATATACACTGTAAGTTTTAAATTTACATAAATATTTTTAACATAACCTATAGGTATAAAAACGTCTTTTTAAATATATTTTATGCTTTTAGCGGCAGTTTTAAAGAAAAAGGTTGAAGAAAGGTGCACTTCCAAGCAAATTAGATGCTTGTTCTTCAGAAAATGTTGTCCCTAAGGAAATTAAGAAGTTATTAAATATGAGTGATGTTCCCGATAGTATAATTTATCCTTATTTCTGAGAGTTTGTATTTACACTTACTAGAAAAAATTTTGTCTGAAGAATGTGACGTCAAATTACCAAATAAGAATTGGGGTATTCATAAATGTATTGAAAGTAGAAGCTTACTGTTTACATAAGACAACACAGCATGATAAATTAATTACATGTTTTAAGACGGTAAGTGCTTTTTAGATAGTATTTGTTTCCAAATGATAATTTAGTTTTTAATTATTTGTGTAATTTCTATTTTCAGGATGGGTTTGGTCTCATGTTTGGTCCTACAATAGAGGTTATTTTTTGCATAAGGATATTAAGTTAACATCAATTAGTAAGCCGATCACTGTAGAAGAATTGCAGCATATTTTTCTAAAAATTGACTCTACAACGCTTGCTTAGGTGGATAAGTACAAATATTATTATCAAAGTGTTCATTCTGATGTGCAATTAAAGTCAACTCATGTTGGGGGCATAGAAAATGCTCAGTAATTTTGGAGAAAGGAACTATTTGTAAACGTATTGTGTAAATCTTGTTCTTATAATATTGCAACCCATTACGCCCAGTACTGTTGTTACAAATAAATTTGTATATTTTACATAAGTTTTATTTTCTTACCATACCTATATAAATTTCAAACTGAATATTTGTTCCTTTACATAACTGAAATTGCTGTTCAGTTGTGAATATATGCAACACTATATGCGGCAAAGCAAATTCATCTATCTATATCCAGGTTCTTGTAGGACATTAAAGCTCGCGCCATCTACTAAATTAAATAGGAAGCATGCACTTATGAAGCCATTATTATCATAGGAAAGTGCCACCTATTTAATACACCCTGACACAGACGCAAGACCTATTTTAAATAAGACGGATGTCCCGCGCATTTGTCACTGCAGGTTGAAAATTGGCCTTATAGACGTTTTCCTCAAAATGGATAGGTAGATATGGTCCCATTCACGCCGGCGTCGTCCCCTGATCTAATGCCACGCGATTACTTTCTTTCAGGATTTTTAAAACATATTTCAAAAGAATAAATAATTAAAGCTATCGCAGAAATAAATCAAGAGATGATTAATTCTGTTTACGATAAATTCAAAAAACAATAACAAAAATACGTGGATGTTACTGACTTTCACGTTGATTAAAACTTTGTTAATGGAAACATTGAGTAGTTAATTAAAATAATTTTTATTTAAGCAGTTAATAATTTTTTTTTAAATATTTTTTTTCAAAAATTTTGGACAGTAACTGAGAAATTAATTATAGGCAACTCCTTCAAACCAAAGTTTCATTAAAAATGAAAAGTAGGTAGATCATTCTTAGGTAAAATTCACATTTTTGAAATTTTAAGAGCCCTATGCAAGAAGAATAGAAAAAAATTCTGTCAAAAAATAAAATAAAATATAGGTCCAAATGTAGGTCCATTTGTATACGTAAGTATTTATCCTGTATAGGTAAGTATTTATTTAAAACATCGAGCATCGGTAGGCATGCGTAAATAATTTTAAATAACAATTTTTCAAAATACCGAGTTTGGTAAGAGTAGCATTAACAGTTGTAGCAATAGATATTTTTGAAAAAGAGCGACTCAAACGATATATGCAATGTGTCATAGAATTTCGTTAACAAACCATATATCCGTTATTTGAGAAGATAAAAAATTAATGAAAATGGACTGTGAAAGTTACCTGATTACATCCTTGAAATCGTCTTGACTACTTAAAATACTTAGAAAATGGACCACAATTTTTGTTGTTCAAACGGAAGAGCAACTTTTTAGCGTTTCTTTCACTAAATTCTTTGAACTTCGTCCTTTACTTTCAATAACATGTATAATATACAACAACCTTAAACACTGTAAACACATGGAGGATAGCCAGTTCCCTATGCTGCAACGTTCGCCACTTGCCGGCAAAGCTGTGACGTCACGGCGAGACCTAAATCTGTTGTTTACTTTTCTGACGGCATTGTCTCTCTGTGTTTAGTAGTGTGATTATTAAGTTTTGTCTACTTATGTACTGGTTCTTGTTAGGAAATCTCATATGTACATCTTTGTGTGGGTTTTGTACGTTTCTTTGAGTTATAAAAATATTCTTGATTGGTAAAATCGTGTGCAGAAACAGGGACATACTATTGTTTGCACTATTTTGGACCTTTATAGGATTTAAAAGACAATTATTATTATTAGTGTTCTTTGGTGATTTTGTGTATATTATAGAAGGTAAAAGAAGCTTAATAAATAATTCATGTATTAGATTTACATATTATTATTATTATTCAGATAGAAGTGAAGAAAAATGCCGGGAACAAGGTATGTAGTGTATAACTGTAATAACACGCATTGTACAAAGAAATCTACTTGTCAAAATATTATTTTCAACTTTTTGCCAAATCCTAAAGATTTGTTGTCCAAAGCAATAAGTGGTGAATGGATAAACAGGTGCAAAAGGCAGGATAAATTTAACCCAGATACAAGTAGAAATTGTTCGGTTCAGTTCATGAAGACCGACTATGAGCGAGATTTGCCAAATGAATTACTAGGAAAAATACGTTTTTTTTATTATATGTGCACCTGCTTTTCCGTGATGTTATACTGGGTGTTAATTTTTATAATACATATTTTTCATAATTTAGTATTTTATTTAGATCATTTTTATCAGAGTTTTCTGTTTTTTTTTATTACATATTTATATATACCTACTTTTCCGAGATGTATTGTTATACTGGATGTTAATTTTTATAATACACATTTTTGATAATTTAATATTTTGTTTAAATCATTTTTATCAAATTTTTCTGTGAATTGCATCAGAATTGACGGTAGAAAAGATAATTTTTTATCAGATTTTTTGTGAATCAATGTATGTTTCCTTGAAGTAGGCATTTCATTTCCATGACTGACTTTTAATAAATTTGACATAATTTTTGTCACAAACTTCCACGCTTTGCCTGCTTGCACTGTAATTCGCATGAATTTCAGGAATGTGAAAGCTAATCAGATAAAGGCAATGAAGAGGATAAATACAGATTCTAATTCAAGCAGAAAAAACATTCGAAAATTAAGTAAAATAACAAACTGAATAATCAACAATATATTATACAGTATCGGAAGGTCCTGGATTAGGTATTGCATAATTTCAACTACTTAACCGACCGTGCTCACAAATAGTGACACGAGCATTAAGAAAATTGCTATTAAAAATTTCAGTACCATTTATTCAAAGGAAGGATGTAGTTGGCTCTGTCCAGCATATGTAATATTATTACGTGCTTTAATAACTGAAATTATTTAACCCGTCTTACTTTCAAAACGAGTCAAATAATTCTTTACATTTCCCGCAGACAGAGCTGCCAACGCACATGTGGTGGGGAAAGCAGGTGGCACGAGTAGGATATGTTATACGATAAAAAAGTATAGTCTAGTTGCTTCTCTCTCGCTTGCTCTTATTGCCCGCGTGTGCTGAACAAAAACTCATTTCTCTAGCTTTAAGTAGTTTATAAGTGTTTTAAAACTATTCTCTAGTTGTGAATTAAAAAATTGTTAGGTTTAAGTCTTATTTGTTTTTAGACAGGAGTCCTAACTCCATATTCGATGTATTGTCCTAACTTGAATTGAACCCGCTCCATCCGACCGTACATTCACCACGGCGCTACGCGACGTGGTTGTGCGGTCGGCTCTGTACCGGGATACGATTCAGGTGCATGTTTGTATGCTAAACATCTAATAAATATTTTTGAATTGAATTGAATTGAATTGCTCTTATTGCCGTACCTAATCAAACGCTTGCCTATACTGTATTATAGTTTGACATTGAGTGGAAAAGGAAAAAATTGCTACATTCTTAAAACTTTCCACTAGTGATACAACGATTCTTACTTTTACGATTATGATTACGATTATCATTAGTGATAATCGCCGATTATGATTACGATTACGATTATCTAGGAGGCAGTTACATTTTATAGTATAACAATAGTTTTTGCGAAAAATGAATGACAACCCAGACAGCACAATATAATCTTAGAATATTCCTGGAATATTCTCTTGAGAATAAAGAATCATTCTTAGAATAGGTCGTGAATATATAAATTCTCCAGGGAATATTCTTAGAATCGGCCAATGGGAATATCCTACATAAACCTAGATTATTCCTTTAAGAATATTACCAAATTATTCCAAGAATAATCCAGGAATATTTATATGTTTCAAACATATTCACAGCTTTTGCCTGGAATATATATTTATATTCCTGGAATAATCTAGGTTTATATAGGATATTTCTTTAGGCTGGTTTCAGGAATATTCCCGTGAGAATGTATACAGGTCCTCTGGTATACGTGGGTCACTTTTGGTAAAAGCAGAAATAAAACTAATACATCATCAAAACGCACCTGTATGAGGAAAGACACTCGCAATTGTTTACAGCAGCTCCTTCAGCTTGATATCTGATTATCTTACTTTTCGATTTAAATAATTATATAAAAATTAAAATGTAAAATAATAACAGTAATCACCTGAAAACTTTCCACTTCTTGCATATTAGTGCCTTCTTCCTAAAAATTCTAAAAATATGGGAAAATAAAATATTGAAAATATAATATTGCAGAATTATTTATTAAGTATTTAGATAAATATATTTATATTTTGAATTTATCTTAAGACTAATCTTCTTTGCCCGCTTTATTGTTTCTAAAACAAAAGAAAAACATTTTATAGGATTTTTATTTAGAATTTAAACTTGTGTATTGAAGAAAGCTAATGGTAAAACCAAGAATCAACTCATATTTTTGTATTTTGTAATTACTTTTCAGTATAGTAGTAGCGCAAAAAAAATTTGAAAAATTTTATTGCTCAAATAGACTTATAATGTCATGAAACGTCGAGATTTTAAGTTTGAGCAAAAAAATGTACGTCGGTCTGTAACTTTTTTTTATGTGCACGGAGCCGTTTAACATATTCTTGAATTATATGTATTTCAACGAGGATTATATTCTTATCTTATTCCATTGAAGGGTTGAGGGGCAAAGTGGGTAAATAGGAGTACATAGGTAAATCAAGCAAGAGCCCATAAAACTGGTATTTAGTACATATAAGAGAAGCTAATATTTCAAAACATTTTTTGGCATTAGCCGCCCCCATGATTTAGCATGTGTACAAGAACCAAAGGATTCAAAATTTGTTTTCACTTTATCCTCCACCTCCTAAAAAATCAAAATAGAAGGATATTATACCATCTGTTTAAAAAAAAATTGCTAATATGATTTACTGTTTTTGGTGAAATAACGCTTCGCAGGAGGCCGTGTATGTAAATTAAAACCAAATTAATGTCACCTACACATAGAAATATTGTCACTCTACATAAAAAAAATATATATTCAAATCGTGCAAAAAATAGAGAGTTACAGGCTTGTTTCTCATTTAAGCAAGGATATGTCCGAACCGCAAGCAAATATATTATGTTAAATAATTACCTGTAACTGTTGCGAAAAGTGCTGTTTTGGAAAACACTTTTTTGTCTTTGTGTCCGTGTAAACTGTAAAGCTTGGCCAAGTCATCAGTCATTACTTTTCACATAAAGCGGCATGAACATTCCTTGTAATTATCGCCACCCAATCTACACATACTATCAATCTAGAAAAAAAAAATACAAACAGGTAATTAATATCTTTTTACAAAAAATAATAGAAAAGATTGATTAAAATGAAAACTTGTAATAAAAGTTACTACAAATTATTTGTCCATTGCCTCTAAGCACAGTCACATATTCCAGAAAGTATATAATAATAATAATAATAATAATAATAATAATATTTATTCACCACCAAAAGATCAGAATTATAATAAAATGTGACATATGAAAATTATGTAGGTGAATAAACACAGAAAATCCACAAAGGAAGACCTGCACGTGGATTAAACTGCGCTTCGACCTGTATACATAATTACATTTTTATTTAAGTTTGAAAGCGATGTGTAAATAAACTATCTTAAAGTAATACATATTGTTTAGCCTACAATATTTTAATTTTAATGTAAATTAATCTTACTATTCTATATACTGCTTAGCCTAAAATATTTTAAATCAACTAAATGAAATACTATCAAAAGTGCTTCTGTCCTATGACCTGTGTATATAATTATATTTTGATTTTAATAGTGGAAGCGACATGTTAAGTGAACTACCTTAAGGTAATACATATTGTTTAGCCTACGATATTTTAATTTTAATGTAAATTTATTTTAATATTCAGTATATATTGTTTATCCTATAATATTTTAAATCAACTAAATACTATCACAAGTACTAATATTTGTTTTAACTATATTCGGTATATATACATATATATAATATACACATACATACACGCATTCATAGTAACTGTATACATTTCTACAGTGTCTTTTTGTCTATATACGTATTTTCATATATATACATACATATATACGTGCACACATTTACACATATACATGCACACACACATATAATACAAATTTGAATTAATTTTCATTTTCTTTAGGGTTGAGCTTTTTTTTTTTTATTATTTCTCAATCATGAGGTGTACTGATGATTGTGGAATTTCCAATATCCATTTTTTTAGCTTTTCTTTAAGGAGATTAAACGAGTTTATACTTTTTAGAGTCGTTGGGACTTCATTATATACCTTGGGAGCCAAGTAAATGTGACAGCGTTGTCCTATGGTTTTTATCATTTTGGGTACTTCAATTGACTTTTCTCTGTGACGCGTATCATGATTGTGAGTAATGACATCTTTTGTGTTTAGGTTTCTATATTGATATAAAATCAAGCTCTGAAAAAAACATTGCCTTATATCCATGATTTTAGATTCTTTATACAAATCATCACTCGGGTAAAAGTAACTTCGGCTAAAAATAATTTTTAGAATCCACCTCTGCATTGTTTCAAGGCTTTTTATATAGCAGTTTGTTATGCCTCCCCAAGCAATGATACCATAATATAAATGTGACTGGACTAGAGCAAAATATATGCTTTTTAGGTGATCTATGTCAAAGAATCTCTTAAGGTATTTAAATTTTGAAAGTAGTGATCTTAATTTTTTAACTAAAAAATCTACATGTTTATTCCACCTAAGGTGACAATCAAGCATGACTCCGAGATATTTTATTGATGTGACAGATGATATTTCAATATTGGTGTTTTTATAGTTAATGTTGATAGCCGAGAAGTCTGGAAGTTTATGAGCGTAACTAGTAAATGGTAAGTAGTGTGTACCTTGCGGAACACCGCAAGATACTGGTTCCATTCCACTCACTGTATTACCAACCTTTACACATTGTGCCCTATCGCTCAAATAGCTCTTCATTAGTTCGTAACTAGTTCCCCTGAAACCCATTCTCTCTAGGGTTTCTAACAAACTTGAATGACTGACAGTATCAAATGCTTTTGCCAGGTCAACAAAGATGCATATAACCGGTTCAGAAATATTGACTGAGCTATATATTTTTGCGGTTAAATTAGCTATTGCATCCTGTGTTGATCTGGCCTCCCTAAATCCATACTGTTTGTCAGACAGCAAGTTGAATTTGGTCAAAAAACTTGTTATTCTCTGTTTTAAGATTTTCTCGTAGATTTTTGATAATGTTGACAGAAGAGATATTGGTCTGTAATTTGACGCATCAAGTTTATCTCCGGACTTATGTAACGGTTTAATGACAGCTATCTTAAATGCTTTTGGAAATATACCAAATTCAATGGCTCTGTTTATGATGAAGACCATGGGCTGTACAAGGTAATCAATACATTCTCTCACCGTTTCTGCCTGGATATTGTCAATACCAGGTGCTTTTTTAATTTTAAGTTCCCATATTATTTTTCTAATTTCCTCATCAGATGTGAGTGTAAGATATATTGAATTTTCTATATTAGTTTTTGGAAAATTTGTATTGACCGGAGTTATTTTTTTTGTTAAAGTACTTCCAATGGTGCTAAAAAATTTGTTAAAAGAATTTGATATTTCCAAAGGATCTGAACTGACGTGGTCATTTATTTTTAAATTTTGTATTGAATATTTTTAGAGTCATTTTTATTTTTACTAATTTGTGTTTTATAATAGTTAGTTTTTGCTGATTTTATGAGTTCGGAGAGTGTATTTCTGTATCTTTTTAGTTCGTTTTGTATAATTATGTTTTCTGGATATCTTTTTGCTTTTTTATAAAGTTCATCTTTTTTGTTTATTGAATTTACCAATCCTTTACTAATCCATGGGTTTCTTTTAATTTGATTTCTTTTAAGTGTAAATGTTTTGCTACTATTTTTTATATGCTCATTTAATTTTGTTATTAGCAAGTCGGTTGCGGCGTCTACACTTTCTAGAGAATATAAATCTGCCCATTGTTCATTGCTTAATTTTTCTCTCAATTTTTTATAATCAATGTATGTTTTTTGCCGATTTACATTAGGTATGCTATTTTTGGCTTCAAATGGAGGTACGTATTGCAATATTACAGGGTAATGATCAGTCAAAGTCATTTGCAATACTATGGGGATAAATAAATCTAGTGACAACTTGGATTTTAGGAAGATATGATCCAAGCATGAACTACTGCGTCCCTGAACTCTAGTAGGTTTATTAATTGTGGAAATAAAATTATGTTCAGACAGTATATTTAGATATTCTTGGCAATATAACTCCTCGCCGTCTAGAATATCTATATTGATATCGCCCACAATAATTTGCATATCATGGTTTTCCTGATTATTACGATTTAGGAAACTATTGTACCTGAAGTTTCGAACGTTCAGTTGAACGAATTTAAATTGAAAATTTGAAGTTAATCGACTTGGACGTACAATTTTTCTGATAATATTTGCTGGCAACGATACTATCGTTGCCAACAAATATTACCGTAAAAGTGGTACGCCTAAGTCGATTTATAATTTTTATTAATCTTTCCTTTTCAAATGAAATTCGTTCAAGTGAACGTTCGAAACTTCAGGTACATGGAAGTATAGTAATTTTCTGTGCGACAGCTCTGCTCATCAAAACTAGCGCTACAATTAAAATTTTCGCCAGAATCGCTTTCCTATAAATTACTTTCACTGCCACTATTTGAAACATTACTTCTAACAATATTCTCTAAATGAACACTACTTATTAAGTTCGTGGTGCCTGCAGTACTATGATTAAAAGTTTGGGAATTATTTTGACCGATGCAATCATAAGTAGGTACTAACTTTCTTGTAAATGTGAAGAATTTGTTGATAAGCTTTGGTTCAACTGTAATAACTGTCTCTGATTTATGTCATCAGTATTATGGTCTAATGGAGTTTTAGAGTTCTATTAAGTTATCTATGAAGCTGCGCCAGTACCAGCAGTATTTCTATCCCTTTTTCTTTTCATTTAAGTAAGAAAATATACGAGTGACGTGAGGCCCTGTCAAATTTTCCCTATAAAAATGATTAATGTTCTTACTTATTGTTCATCGGTCACTTATCACTTATACTACACATAAAAAACACTTAATAATAACAAACGATTAAAGCACGTAATACCACAGACAACCATCTCCGGTAGTACGTAAATTCTGATATTGAGGTTATGTTATGAGATCCGTAAATAGCTCAGATAAACAAAGAAATATTTCTTTGTTTATCTGAGGTAAATAGGAAAAAATCGCGGGTAGTTTAAAACACTATATACATGTGCATGGCTTTATTTCTGAAGTCTAGCCTTGGCTGCACTGCTCAAACCTGATAACCTGATAACAAAAATATGGATTGAGCTTTTGTTTAAAACTGGGAATAACATCATTGTATAATATAATCATTATAATCATATTAAATATTTTTTATTAATTGAAATAAATAATAACACGCATATATTTAAGTTACATTTTACAGAAAAAATTAAAAGCATTTATAAAACGTTGATTTGGTTGAGTAACAATTAATATTATTCTTTCATTCTCAAAGTGTTAGAATATTCTTGACCCAGGAGGGAATATATATATATTCCAAAATGAATATTACTGTCATATTCATGCTGAATATTCCAGGTATATATTTAAAATTATATTACTAGAATAATCCGTTATCTTATATATATTCCAGGATTATTCCAGAATTAATCAGAATATATTCATTCTTTTTTGCATAATTACAGAATATTCTTAGAATATACGGTGCTGTCTGGGAGAGGATTAAACAAAATATCAAATATTTATTAACGAAAACAAACAAAATTTTTAAATGCTCAATACAAAACTAAACTAATAATAATTATTATTACAATATAAAACAAAATAAAAGAAAAATCAGTGTTCTTGAAAAAAAAATCAATCCGCCTACTATCTACTATTCTACTCTAAGGATAGGCAACTAGTTAGTGTTAGTAGTCAAAATTTACCCTGTTTAAATTTTTATTCAAAAAACATAATAGTTGTAAGTTTTTTGGCGTCAGTCTATTTCTCCTAGTTGTTTGTATGAGGCCAGCTGTGAAAAACAAACTCTCTGATGGAACATTAGAAGCCTTCAATGAAAAATATTTATATGCCAGGCATTTTAAGCAAGGAAAATTTATGTTTTCCTTCCAGTATAGAGTGGTATCTCCTCCTCATCTGTTTCAGGATTTTCTAAAAAAACCATAAAAAATACACGCTTAGTTCACGATATTTGTATACAAAGAATACTGAAAATGTTGTATGCCTCAATTATATCAATTAATTGTGAATGTGCATTAATATTATTAAGAGAATATGCTCCACACAATGCAGTTTAAACGGCAGCGCGCTGGAATAAGGCGCACGCGGCTAGATCATAGTAATGGCGGCTTGCTTGATCTGGCTATCCTTGACGTTTACGTTTCTTGTACGGTATATAACTAGATTTGTTTTATTATTATTATTAAATTGCACTCCCTAAAATTTTACACTGCAATGTAATGCCCACCTCATGCCATGTTCAATATTTTACTGTTGATAACAATTTTAGAAGAATGGAAGTTGCAGTAGTGAGTGGCCGACTACGAATACCTACTTCATTACTCAAATACGACATAATTCACTTATACGTGGTGCCACTAAAATTAAGTACACAGTCAATATTGTTTACTTTTATTGTTTAAATAGGTATGCAGTCTTCAACGCCCTACCGCAACTCTTACTTGTTTTGTAAATAAAATACCTCCTAACAATGTTTAAAAGTAAATCTGATATATGACCTAATCTATTTAACGCTCGTTTGAATTTGAAAGATATAGCATTTATTTTATTGTTTCGAAATCTTGTAAATCCTCGAATATACTTTTGGGTAACCAAGGAGTATATATTTCTATTCACTAACAGTTTGGTTTCCTTCCTTACCAATATTGTCAATTACAATCAAAATATTATTTTAGGTAGTAGTTTTCTTAATTAACTACTTTTTTAGGGTGACAATACAAAATACAAATATTTTGTCTGCTATTATTATTAAAAATATTTATCCGGTTATAATATACCTATTTATTTAACATACATATATTACAAACTAATAACAAAATTTTAATATGCATGTACATATGTAATGTAACCAAGCCTGTAGCTAGAAAGTGCTTTAAGGGCTGGCAAATAACTTTTCAGGGGGGGCAAAAATTTCTTGATGAGCGGGGGGGGGAGAAATCCAAAAAAAATTTTTACGAAGGTAATTGAAATTGCCCCCCCTTGCGATCGCTGTACTGCCCTGCTAAGACAAGAAGTCGTAACTGCAAAAAATTAATTTTTGAGATTTTAATTGCATTTGCACCATATTAGTGATCCTCACCACTGTACAAAATGTAGTATCTAAAGCAAAACTAGTGAATATACATAACGAATATGTGTCGTATCTACAAAATACTAAGCTCAAAAATCATATCCGATCATTACCAGATTTATCTGTCGTAACTTAACATATATACAATGTTCTGTTATATGGTTACACTGATAAAAAGGACACATATTTATTTGCCAAAAATGAAAATCATGAATTATGAAATGTAGATGGCATAACATAATTCAGAAAATAGTTGATTTCTCAAAAATTACATTTTGTCAGATTCGACTTCTTGTCATAGCAGGGCAGCGTAGGTCGGGCGAAAATTATTACAGGACGGGCATAGCCCGTCCTGCCCCCCCCCCCCCCCCCCCCCCAGCTACAGGCCTGAATGTAACAAAGCTTTTTATATATTTATCATAGTAGATGTTCAAAATGTGATTGTCCGCACTCCACATTAACTTCAAACCGTCGCTTTTATTGAAAACTGGCGTCAAAAATCGGTAACCTAGCCAATTTTCGATAAAAATTTACGAAACTTGGTAGAGTTAATTACTTGGGTATGCTAAATATGGTGTTGCTGCAGAATTTTTTTTTTTTTCAATATGACGGCTTCAAAATTGGAGTGAGAAGAAGCAAGAAATATGAAGAATTCAATAAAATAACCCAGCCACAAAAAATAAGTCCTGATCCTGGAACTTGACCAGAGTAGCTCAATGTATTTTTTGATGCTGAATTCGAATCCGTCCTCAGAAAAGCCCAAAAGCTCAAAATTTTGAGCTGGAGCGAAAAAACATCCTTAGAATAGTGTAAAATCGCTCCTCATATATCGTGACAATAAGTACATGCAAAAAGCACTCCTAATGTACAATCCTCTAGGGTTTTTGAGGTTGCTGATTTTAAATTTCATTCTTAGGGTGAAAATCGAGTAAGGGGTGTAAAAATTAAAATTTGACAAAATGCGTGATTTTCATTCTAAAAGTTTATTTCAAGGGATTTTTGAGGTTGCTGATTTCAAATGTCATTCTTAGGGTGAAAATCGAGTAAAATGGGTGTTGAAAGCTGTGTAGAATTGAAAATTTGACAAAATGCGTGATTTTCATTCTAAAAGTTTATTTCAAGGAATTTTTGAGGTTGCTGATTTTCAAATGTCATTCTTAGGGTGAAAATCGAGTAAAACATGGGTTGAAAGGGGTGAAAAAATGAAAATTTGGCAAAATGTATGATTTTCATTTTAAAAGTTTATTTCTAGGGATTTTTGATTTCTGAGGTTGCTGATTTCAAATGTCATTCTTAGGGTGAAAATCAAGTAAAATGGGGGTTGAGAGGAATGCAAAAATAAAAATTTGACAAAATGCGTGATTTTCATTCTAAAAGTTTATTTCTAGGGATTTTTTATTTTTGAGGTTGCTGATTTCAAATGCCATATATATATATATATATATATATATATATATATATATATATATATATATATATATATATATATATATATATATATACATATATATATATTGATATGATATCTTGACTCATGAGAGAGACAATAAGATTCATTATCAAAATAAATAATCAACGCCACTGTTTGCGGTTTCTGCATCAAAGAATTCAAAGATTACAAAGTAAAAACTTTAAAACTAACATGAATTATCAATAGTAAACATACTATCAGTAAACAAATTTAAAATGAAAGACAAAGATTAAATAGTAACAATAAATATTGTAAAATGCTTAAAATTTTAAAATAAGCAGGTTTAAGAATTTGTAAAATCTCACTTCATCTTCAGAAGCTAGACTTCTTAAATACAATACCAAAGGTGGAAAAATCATACCAGGAATCCATCGTTAGAGTGTTTCTGGCTAATAGACAATCATAGGTTGATCCGAAGTTCATCAAACTGGGAAAACTTCCACAAAATAGGCAATGTAGATTTCCACATCTGAAAATTGAAAACTTCAAATTAAAGCAAGAAAATAATTTTAAAACTAAAATATTAAACAATATAGGTGACAAAGAAAACATAGAAGAAACTGAGAATTCATACACAAACTGAATAAACATTCCATAGTGTACATAAAGACTCTTTAAAAGGAAAAGGAGCACAAATAAAACTTAAATCTAAGATTTCTCGAAAATTAGTGCTCGGGTTTAAATCATAAACATTTAAAATCAAAGACTATTACCTTAGATTAAACCTGAGACATACATCCCTGAATTCCATATGTTAATTGTAGTTTAAAATTTCAGTTTTGAACATCAGTAACCATAATTTGTGTGCTGTCACTGGTTATTTCAATATTAGATTGTTTAAAACATTGTTGTCCTATTTATTATGCAGGCAGTTGAAAGAAAAAGCTCCAAAGAACATTTCAAAATGATTTTCAGTTCGGTAGGTAAAAGGACACCACTTCAAGGACTGAAGAAACATTGACTACGAGTTCTGAAAATAAAAAGTTATAGAGTTAGCATTTATTCATACTGAAAAGTAAATTTGTTAATTAGAATTAAGAGAGCTAGTTAGTAAGAAAATTAAGAAAGGTAAATCATGCATCAAATCTAGTGTAAATTGTTCAAAATAGAAATTATGTGAAAATCATGCAACGTTTTGGAACTACTTAAATATAAAGCCTAGAGAAATAAAAGGGATACTGAAAGAATCAGAATTAAATAAGGAATCTGTTTCAAACAGTAAAACAGACAGAGAATGTCTAAAAGAAAAATTTAAATTCATAACCAAATAAAATTTATGAAATTTTGGCAGGTCTAGTTATCTAATTTCAGAAAAAAGTCATTAATTAACAAAGTTTTCAAGAAACAAGGAACGTTTCCATGAAAAGTTTGTTATTTGTTGTTGAATTTGGAATAAAAGAAGATAGACATTTTCAAGATAGAGTCCAGAAATTATTATAAATAGTAAAGAAAATTCAAATTAAAGCAAAGAAAAGTAAGTAAATCAAGCATTAATAAAGTTGAAAAGCAAGAGGAACCAATGTTTCAAGGTTTAAAAACAAAAAATATTTATCATCGGAACATAACCTTAATGTCAGCTGTTTGTCAAATTTGACTTACCTTATTTACAAGTAATTAGAATAAGAAAAGCAGAATTCTGTTTTCTAAATATAAGAAACCAAAGGCCAAGGTTCAACTAAATTTAAAATTTGTAAAATAATCTGATTTACTTTTCTTTAAAATAAATTATTATTTGATCTATGTTATTGATTTGCCATTTATTAAATTGAGCTAAAGAATCTTCACTGAGATAGAGTGACACCTATTGGTAACTCATGCTAATAAATGTATGTTTGCTGGGAAACTAGAAAGCAGTGGCGCCGAATATAAATTTCTGCTTTCCAGATTAAAATTTAATAAAAATAATTAAATTAACAAATTTCTTTCTTTCGTACCCAGAAAACATATCAATATATAATATAAAAACTTAAATAAGCAGCAGTTGAAATCAGCAACCTCAAAAATCCCTTGAAATAAACTTTTAGAATGAAAATCGCACATTTTGTCAAATTTTCATTTTTACACCCATTTCAACCCCCATTCTACTAGATTTTTACCCTGAGAATGAAATTTTAAATCAGCAACCTCAAAAACCCTAGGATTCTACATTAGGAGTACTTTTTGCATGTATTTATTGTCACCATATATGAGGAGCGATTTTACCCTATTCTAAGGGTGTTTTTTCGCTCCAGCTGAAAATTTTGAGGATGTTTGGGCTTTTCTAAGGTCGGATTCGACTTCAGCATCAAAAAATACATTGAACTACTCTGGTCAAGTTCCAGGATCAGGATTTTTTGTGGCTGAGTTATTTTATTGTATTTTTCATATTTCTTGCTTCTCATCACAATTTTGAAGCCGCAATATTGAAAAAAAAAAAAAAAAAATTCTGCATACCCAAGTACTTAACTCTACCAAGTTTCGTAAATTTTTATCGAAAATTGGCTAGGTTACCGATTTTTGACGCCAGTTTTCAATAAAAGCACCACTGTGCGTCGGCATCATAAAGGGCCCTTAGTAATAGCTGTAATCATAGCCAGTGTGATTGTACGGAAAATCTATTATTTACTTTGGGGTGATAGATATCCTTGAAATATTAATAATGGCATATAACAGTATTCAGAATAAAGTGGGAATTCTGTTCAGTGTAAAATGTTAGGGGCTGTAATTTGAAAAACAAAATTTGGGGTGCGGTTTCTTAGGGGCTGTAAGAATCAAGAGAGGAAGAATCAAAAGTTCTCTTGATGTCTTCCACAAACTCCTCTAGCTCACCTTTTAATGTCTCAAATAACGGAGGATATCTTATTAACGAAATTCTGGACATCACGTATAGTGATTTGAACACTTGCGGAGATATGGGCATCTTTTACATGTTCCTTTTGCTCAGCGATTTTTAACGTAATTAGTATTACCAGCATTTCTTTTTAGTTACAACCTATATTTTTTTCGTTTTCTCACTTCGTTTTTAGTCCTTTTTTATGGTGGGAAGTGACCCTCTTTGCATTTTCTCATATCAGTGTCATCAAACCAGCATGTCGAACTCTTCAGGGTAAACGAAAGATTCACATACTTGCTGTGTATATTTTTGTGTATATAAATCTGTTGTTCCACTGCAGAGAAGATTCATTCATTACGTTTGCATGTCTGAATGTTGGGCTTGGCGCTTCTGCAGGACAGCAGTCTCGCTTGTTCCTAATATGCAACTGCAACGGTCAAAGCTGTTAGCGGGGTGAAAATGAAGTGGAAGACGCAGACGTTCCTGATGATTCTAAGTAGGCTGTAGATATCTACTGCCCAGACTCATTGGTCGTTGCTGCTGAAGATTTTATCACTTCCTGTATACTCAAATTCACTACCTAATTAAACAGCTTTATCAGCAACTGCACATTGCATGAATCACCATCGAAATATGTGAATAATACATTCTTTGTAGCATATTCGCCGAACTTCTATTTCGAAATTACTTTTTATTAGGTTTAGACAATACTAGCCATTACACAGCCCCACAAAAAAAAAAAATAATTTTGGAACTGCTATCGAGACAACTGTATCCCTATGTAATTTTCGACGCTGAATCCGAATTCGAGGTCAAAAAAAATCGTAGACCACCAAAATCAACCCCTAGCGTTAAAAAACACTCCCTAAACATGGTAAAAATGACTTAACAGTCCACGAATGGTCTTAAATCTTAATAAACCAAATTAAATATAAACATTCAAGTATATAACACATAAACACTACTTTCCATTGAAAATCACCCCCATGGGTGAGTGAAAACTATCCCTCATACAACAGGAAACTTAAAAAATGCAGTGATTGTAAAAAAGCTTACGATGCCCAGTTTTTTTGGAAAGAGTGAGTAACTGCATTAGTTCTGATGCGATGCTCAAAATCTACCCCCATAGAGTGGCGGAAACCACCCCTAGATTAAAATTGCAAGGAAAATCGGGGAAAAAAAAGGTAATAACAGAAACAATGAACGCCCCAATAAAGAGCCCAACTTGACATATACTTAATCCGCATTCAACACTCGTATGCGGTTGTCAATGCGCCACCTACCGACTGGTCAAAAAACTATATAGTCAGAAAATTATATAGACGTTTTTTTCTGAATTTTTAGACGATTCTGTTTAGAGGCCATATAAATAAGTAATAGTATTTTCAGAGAATTCTTTTTAGGAGTCATCTAAGCAACTGCAATTTAAATTTAGGTGTGGTTTCCGCCACTCTATGGGGGTAGTTCTTGAGCATCGCATCGAGACTAATGCAGTTACATACTGTTTCTAAAATAACTGGGCATCGTAAGCTTTTTTTGCAATCACTGCAGTTTTTTTTTAAATTGCCTGTTGTGTGAGGGGTAGTTTTCACCCACTCATGGGGGTGATTTTCAATGGAAAGTAGTGTTAACTCTTTAATGCGTTATATACTTGAATGTTTACATTTAATTCGATTTATTGAGATTCAAGACTATTCGTGGAGTGTTAAGTCATTTTTACCCTGTTTAGGGAGTGTTTTTTTTAGCGCTAGGGGTTGATTTTGGGGATGTACAATTTCTTTTGACCTCGGATTCGGATTCAGCGTCGAAAATTACATAAGGATACAGTTGTCTCGATAGCAGTTCCAAAAAAGCCACACAAAAAAAAATTGGAATCGCTATCGAGACAACTATGTAATTTTCCAAGCTGAATCCGAATCCGAAGTCAAAAAAAATCGTACACCCCCAAAATCAACTCCTAGCGCTAAGAAACACTCCCTAAATAGGGTAAAAATTACTTAACGCTCCACGAAGTGTCTTGAATATCAATAAATCGAATTAAATATAAACATTCAAGTATATAACGCATAAATGCAGAGTTAACACTACTTTCCATTGAAAATCACCCCCATGAGTGGGTGAAAACTACCCGTCACACAGCAGGAAATTTAAAAAAACTGCAGTGATTGCAAAAAAACTTACGATGCCCAGTTATTTTTTAAATAGTTTGTAACTGCATTAGTCTCGATGCGATGCTCAAAAACTACCCCCATAGAGTGGCGGAAACCACGCCTAAATTTAAATTGCAGTTGCTTAGATGACTCCTAAAAAGAATTCTCTGAAAATACTATTACTTATTTATATGGCCTCTAAAAAGAATCGACTAAAAATTCAGAAAAAACATCTATATAATTTTCTGACTATGTAGTTTTTTGACCAGCCGATAGGTGGCGCATTGACAACCGCGTACGATTGTTGAATGCGGATTAAGTATACGTCAAGTTGGGCTCTTTATTGGGGCGTTCATTATTTCTGTTATTACCTTTTTTCCCCCGATTTTCCTTGCAATTTTAATCTAGGGGTGGTTTCCGCCACTCTATGGGGGTAGATTTTGAGCATCGCATCGGAACTAATGCAGTTACTCTTTCCAAAAAAACTGGGCATCGTAAACTTTTTTTACAATCACTGCATTTTTTAAAGTTTCCTGTTGTATAAGGGTGTGTTTTTTAGCACTAGGGGTTGATTTTGGGGGTGTACGATTTTTTTTAACCTCGGATTCGGATTCAGCGTCGAAAATTAGGGATAGGGATACAATTGCCTCGATAGCAGTTCCAAATTTTTTATTTTTTTTTGTGGAGCTGTGTTATCAAGCGAAAGTTGCCAAAACATTATAAACAATCAGAAAACTATCAAATATTGTAAATCTCAATGATCTATTTTGAGAATTATTCTATTTTAACACAAGTATTAATTTTTCAATTATACCCTTTAGCAGAGTTTTAGTAAAAGCACCCGTCCTGTATATTAACTATAGAACATTTATACAGTTTGCTAGCAGTGGCTCACAGACAGGAATGCTTATTTTTTATATTTTTATTTGCAACATTTTTTACTTTCTGTTCTACTACTTTAAAAATAAGTGGTAAAAATGTTCTTCGAGGTGTTTTTATGTTCGAGCACCGATACAGAAATAAACCTTTATTGTTTAAATCTGATATGGCATCTGAATGAATTTACACCTTTTTTGTATTCGAAACAACATGAAGTTGGCATAGCAGGCCCTAGGACTCCTAGGTATGTTGGTTAGACATTTACAATATTTTTTCATTGTCAAAACCTAAATTACAATTACTACTACTTCCTATTACTCCAATTTTTAAATATAAATATGATCACTATAAGAATAAAATGTCACATAATTTGGGCAAATTAATGAGTAATCTGTTCAAATTATTATTGTGCTTACTGTGTTTCGTGATTTTTATTATGCATGAACTGTAAACATTTGAATATCAAATTTAAGCAAAATTTTCCCCGGAACTTTGCGAATAATCATGTATGACAGTTCTGTAAGCATAAAATCGGTTTCATAAAGTGAAAAATTAAATATAAGTGTGAGTCTGAAACTTGACAAATTAAACGTTATAGGAGGGATATTTGACTTTATTTGTGCATGTTGAGATACGGTTTAATAATAAGCGGTAAATATTGTTCACATTTTAAATTTAAAATTATATTACAAAAATTGTGAAGGTGGATGGCGTAGTTGGTATTTATGTACTAGTTAACCTAAATTATAAGAAAGTTTTAGAGAGTAGAATAAATTAATTTGAATAATTTACAGAGCTCCTGCAAATGCCGCAAAACTTGCGACAGAACGTGTATACTTTGTTATTTTTTATCACTTCTCAATGCTATATTCCTTCCTGAAGGATATAAATATTGATCAGCTGTATAATGACTGGTTTGCGCTCAGTTTGCCATTTTATGTGTTCACACAAAACCACAAGGATTACAAATATTTCTGAAATATTTAGTGACAAAATTTTCTTAAATGATTTGGAATGGGTCTTAAACGTAGGTATTATAAATTATAATCCATTTCTAATCATCTATCTGCATTAAAAATCTAAAACTTATGAATTCCCTGGAATCAAATATGGTATTTAAATAGCATAGAAAACAAAATCTGTTTTTTACCTCAGCGAAATTTTTTTTATTTGACAAACGTCAAATACCTCACCTTATAATACCTCAAGGATAAATAATGGGCATCATGCTCCTTGAATAAGTATATAGCAATAAATATCAAACTACTATTAGAAATACTAAATTGTTATGTTCTAAAAATAAACTAAGTAGCGTCACAGTTGATACGAATAATGAAGAATTTTCGAATCATTTAATATAATTTCTCTAATTATTTTAAATTTCTATTCTCTACCTTTCAACCTAAAAATAGGATAAATTTGCCTCTTCACAATCTCATCCTTTATGCTGTTCATAATTAGACTTTTCTAAATTTATTTGAAATTTTAATAATCATAATTTAGAGAAATCTTATCCCACCTGTATATCTGCAGCAGTTTTTAGAAAATATCAAAAATCCCATTATTTCAATTACTCCTGCTATCGAAAAAAAAAATGGTTTATTCATTGACAATTAATAGTTAATATTAAATAAGATAATGGGGAATTTTTCCTTGCTTTTACTTGAAAATATAACACTATAGAGATAAAAATAAAAGATAAGTGGTTTTCCTTTCTTTATGTTGTTTTCTGGTAAATTGAAAAAAAACGTCACTAGTCAAATATTCAAATAGGGTGCTATATATAGCTTCTTATATAATCTATAGTTATTTGATATGGCCATTAAATCATTAAATTAAAAAAAAATAATGATAACAAATATCTGGGTAGCGAGCTTTCATTTTAAAAAGACATGATAAAAATCAGACAAGTCAGAGCCGCCGTGTAATTAGGAGTAGAATACGCATTGTGCTTTAAATATATTACAGTTTTGTAATATACTTTCCTGTGCACCAAAAATAATTAAAATTGTTATATCTTCAAAACAGCATTTTCATCTTAGATCAATTAATTTATCCGTCTGTTAGATTTTCATTCTATAATAAAATCAAAGCATTTCATTAAATAGCAGCTTCCCCCTAAATGAATATAAAGCACCATAAAAATGATATTTTTTAATTTCATTGAGGTGGCGTTATATCGATTAAAACAACGGATATCAGAAAACAGTAATTTAAAAAACATGTGAATCAGTTTATTGTTTTGTAAAATTGTGATCTCTCGCCATAACGTTTTAGATTGCGTGTGTCGCTGTTAGCGTTCTATGCATTTAAATGTTATTTTGTCGACCAGATCGTGGCGTTCTTCTAATTGAATGAAATAACACGCAATTTGAAACAATAAAACTGAATTTCCGTACAATTAATGAATATTTATATACATCATATATTTAAATTTATAATTCATTCTAACTTGGTTTTTATAACCAGGGAAAAACATTGTTTTTTGACATTTTGAAAAGGAAATGCAGAGAGTTATATAATTTGTCTTTTGGGTGTTAAACTAGTGCTCTTACAATTATTACAAATGTTTCATCAAATAAATTTCTGATAGATGTTTGTTTTTCATTAGTTATCTTGTTAACTGTCACAAAAATATCTCACTCCTAGGGACATAAATCCTAAATACAAATATTTTTCATATCATTTTCTTAGTCATTGAATTCTGAATATATTTCAAAATACCCATCTGTCCGCCCTTCAGTCCATCCATCTGTTCGTCCGTTCGTTCATCTTGTGAACACATCAGTTAAGATTGAAGATATTGTTGTAGCTCGGTATTTACTTAAGAGCAAACTATAACAAATCATTTCGAAAGCTTTTTTCCGTCAGATTCTTGATGACATCAGTCTTAACACCATTTTGGAGAGCGCCCTTTTTTGCATCTGGCCATTTAGTTTCCCTGAATTATACCACATCTACCTCTACGGTAGATGTGGTAAAAAAATAAAACGAGTCAGGAGAATACGACGCTGAGGTAGTTGTTTTCAGGGACATATTTTTGAAGAATTGACCTGCTACTAGTGCAGTGGGGTGTCTAGGGAATTCGTAGCAAACGTCTCAAGACCTACATCTTTAAAGCGTCCATGCCTCAGAGACAGAACCTAGTCCTGTCTAACGCCTTTGCCAAATTTACATTTATCGTGTAGTTAGTTTTGTCTATGCCCACCAAAGCAAAATTCTCTTCATATAGGCGACAAATAATCATAAGATCAAACGAACTTACCTTAAGTGATATTCGATCTTGATTATACGAAGACCTCGTCGAAGTAAATAAGTCTAGTTGTAGTACCTTCGCTTTAGCGCGGCGATCACATAATTTCAAAGTTTCATCCCCGCCTGCTAACTCCCCACTTCCTGCTTGTCTATCCCGGTCCCATGCCTCAGTCTAATTTAAAGCTTAGCTTTGTCGCAACCATCGGGTTTTGGGTGGGTTGGGACCTTATTTACTTCGACGAGGTCTTCATATAATCAAGATCGAACATCACTTAAGGTAAGTTCGTTTGATCTTATGATTATATTCGACCTCGTCTCGTAAATAAGTCTAGTTGTAGATATTTAGAGTTGGAGTTGCGACAAAAGACAATAATATATATACTCATTTAAGTCTATTATATGGTTTATTTAGGTAATAACCTTACATTTATTTAAACGCAACTAACTAGGTAACTAAAGAATAACAGAACAAACAAAACAAACAAAAATCAAGATTTGAGGATGGTTTCGGCAAACGTTTTATCCGAAATCAATGGCCTATTATAAACATTAGCACACATCTTGGAATCTTTAAACCACCCCGCAGATAGTCGAATTGTATCAAAATTCAGCCCTTTTCTGCTAGCCGCTGAGGTCGCTGCGTGTCTCGTACTATACGCCGAGAACTTATTAGTGTCACCACCACTTTTTTCTAAAATATTTTTTACCCAACGACTAAGGGTCTGTGTAGAGGCTTTATGAATTGGTTTTTTGATCGTAATAAACAAGGAACTTTCCGAACCTCTTAGATTATTGGTTTTGTCAAGATGTTCCAGCAGGGCACTGGCAACACAAACTTCTGTATCGGAATTTAAAAAGGGTAAATGTAACATAGGTTGGTGTTTATTCCTAGCTGATGTTTTTATTCTTCCAGTTATTGCAATATCTATTTTCCTTTCTGATCTGTAGATATTAGAAATATCTATTAGGGCCAAGGTCTGTAGACGTTGACCCGTAGCCAGTGCTAGCAAGGTTACCAGTTTTTGGGTAAGTATCTCTAAATTAATATCAGAATTTCTTAATTCCCTAAGATATTTTAAAACAATCGCGGGGTCCCAAGTATTTTCATATTATGTGATCGCCGCGCTAAAGCGAAGGTACTACAGCTAGACTTATTTACGAGACGAGGTCGAATATAATAAATATCATATGATTGGGTGTCCTTGTCTTCAATTATGGAGCCCACAGTTTGTCTTATTTCACATTGCCAAAAGCCGTATGGTGATTTACGAAACAAACATACATAGTCACGCAATATTCTCTTGCCTTCTCGGTCAGTTGTCGCATATTCAATATTTGCTCTCTTGTATCCCGACCTTCATCAAAAGCTGCTTGCTCAGGTGGTATTTCCTAAGGTAGATAATGCTGAAGTCAAGATTGAAGAATATACAGAATTATTTTTTTTATGTTTTTTCCCACAGTGACATCACATTTGGTGCATAAGACTTAAGTGCTTCAATGTATATTTACCTAAAGCCTATTATCCTCGAAACTAGATGAATATCAATTTTTTAAAGATATCAATTTCCTTGATAAAAGTTAATGTTCTCTCCACCTCTGTTTTTCCATTACTTAAACATTTTCTCAAGGTGTTTGGTAGGTACATGTAAACGTTGCCGTGCTTGACTAAATTCATAACATCTTAAAAGGATATGACTGACAGTGAGTATTACATTACAACTAGCACATCTTGGTTGTTGTTCTCCCCTTAAAAGGTGAAAGGAAGAACTATGGCCTATTCTTAATCGGGTTAACACGATTAGTTTGTATTCAATCCTATATCATTCTTCCTGCCACAGGTTTGCTGTAATTTTTTCTGAAATCAATCGTATGTCTGAATGTCGTATTAAATTAGTGTCTACTAATTTCATGTCGACTGCCTGTCATGCTGCATTATCAGCTATTTCATTTCCGGTTATACCAAGATGACTCAGAGTCCAAATGAAACAGAATCTTGTGCCTTTCTTTCAGCCCAGAGGATCTTTGAAAAATATATCATTTTATTGCCTGAAGAGAGCTAAGTGAATCCCTAATAATTAATATGTTGTAGTGTTTAACGTTTCTGAGAACCTTAGTGCCTGTCATATGCTGAAAAGTTCAGCCGTATATATGCTGGTCATTAATAGTATTGAGCACGCGTTTGTTATTAATGCTAGAAATCAGTAATCAGCGCAGACATCTGTCTGTCTCATCTTACATAGTGGTACGAATATTGAGGTTCTCCAATCATTGGACCAGATTCCTGTCCTCCATATTTTTTTGGCATATTCTTTGAAGGACTCTCATTTCATCTTCACTAGCTAACTTAAACACCTCGACGGTCAAATTGTGGACCTTCAGGTGTTTTGATTCTTTTTAATTTTTCTATGACTGCCTCCTCTTCCGATTTCAGTATAGAAGGTTCGTGTCCGTCGTCCTGTTGTCAGAAAACTTCTACCTCAGGATGATCACCTTCGAAACATTTTTCGCAGTATTGGCGCCAAACCTCAATAATCTGGGCCCTGTCTTATTACGTTTAAATTTACGTGTAACCACTCTTATTGTTTGGAAAATATCCTTGCCGTTGTTGTAATCAGCATGCCGTATGCTATAACGACAAGCCGTACGACTTAAAAATAAAAAGAGTGGAATCATAGTTTGGAAAACGTAACCTAGAACGCATGCGCTGTGTCCGGTTGGAAATGTCATCTCATCTGATAGATACTTTAACCTTGATTTATTAATTTATTGCTTTTGAATTAATGTATTGCTAAAAATGAACGAAGAGGGCGAAGTATTAGTTATTTCTTGTAACGGAAAAAAATAAAAACCACATGTATTGTGTTCTGGAAATATTTTGATAAAAGCGAATTTACCCGATCACGTACGGTTCTAACTAATTGAGTACCTATAACCGTAAGGAATAGAAATAAAAATAAACCATTTCTTTAATAAAGTGACCATTCATCTCGGATTAGTTTTTCCCGCAAAAGTCCCGCATTGGTTTTAAATTTCTCCCCCCGCTCGCCGAATTTTTATTAATTTTGAAACCTGGACAAAATAATTTTAATTTTTTTTAGATTTCTCCCCACCGTTCATCAATTTTGAGAAATATTACTGTTCGATTAATCAGACTATGCGTTACGCGAGACCTTCAATTTTTGATTTAACTTTTTTTTTCGTCGTCAACAATAACAAAATTACCGCGGAATTTTAAACGCGAATTCCTTACCTACCCCATGCGATTAAGCTGTACTAACTTGATAACTAGATAAGAGAACACGCGTGTAACCGTAGGTATGCTTTTAGGGAGCAGAATATTTACTAGTGAAATATTTTTGTCGAACTCTTCTATACGTTTCCTTAAATATATAAGGAATAAAAAGCCAGACTGCAACTAACAGCTATTCTCTGGACTAATGCCCCGCCGATCGCTGAATTACGAATTACAAGCCAGGCCGCGTTAAGTACAATAACTATATATTGCCACAAAACGCTAAAGTTTCGATTGTAACGGATAAAAGCCGAAAGACTTATTCCTACTCAAAGGTGCTCTCGTGCCAGCCACTTCACACCACTTGCACACTGCAGTTTCGAGGTATTGACTCTTGTCAGTGCAAGGCAGATCTGAGATGGCTGGAACAAGGCACTTGTTCATTCTTCATACATGATGAGATTTATAAAAAAAAATCACGACATGCAACAAAAATAGCAGGCTCCATCTAGCAGCTGATTTCAATTACAATCGAAACATCAGTGGCCCTGATATGGGTACAGTTAGTAAGTATGCTTTTAGAGGGCGGAATATTTACTAGTGAAATATTTTTGTTGAACTCCTCTATACGTTTCCTTAAATATATAAGGAATAAAAAAGAAATTTCACTAGTAAACGCATGTAACCGAATTGCCAAAAATTTTTTTTTTAAATCTGATTCCAAAACTTCTCTTTTTCTTACTAGATCCGCTCCACTAGATGTATTTACGTAATGTATCACTCGCAAAGAATATTGTAAACTTAATTTTCAGAATGTTTAGTATCCTTTACCGGATTTTTAGATAAAACAGCCCTTGTGATTGTAGAAGAACGCACTACCGGGCGTCAAAATGACGCGACACCAATTTATTTCTCAGGGGGCGCCAGTCGCGTATTACCCCGTTCTTCTACCCCGCCTTCCCAGGCGGGTTCGAGATAAGATGCACTTCGGTAGCCGAGTAATGGACCAAGGCTGCACTACCACAGATCGGAAACTACGCTCTCTCTGGACCCGAATTCCCTCGTTAGGGGTTTAGGCCCCTCTTAATTTTCTGAATTTTTGCATAAAAAAATCCCAACCGAAGAATTTCTCTGCGGAGGGATTAGTTTTGGTACACGGAAATCACGTTTTGGTCTATTAATAACGGAATATATTTCTCAAAAAACGCATAAAAAAAATCCCTATCAAACTTCCGTAAAGCAACCAGAAGGTCGAACGTTAATGCGAATGAACTCGACACATCCGGTTTTCTATACGAAAGTTCCAGGGATTATAGACCGTCAACAGGCCTCAAGATCAATTAAGAAACAATAGTTCAAAGAATCCGTTTATTTAACAGAATTGGTTATACAAAATTCTCAAGATAAGAATCGTGCCTTCCCCAATCAAGGTAGTTACTTTCAGACCATACAAGCGAGAGCGCTCACGCTAACGATCGATTAGGTAGAAAAGATTCATATATACCTTCTCAGAATCAAAATGCGAGCTTTTAGAATCATTTCAGACTCTGGGTAAATGAATAATTAAGGCTGACTGAAATTAACTTAAAAAAGTTTTACTAAATGAATTTAGTTTGGCTAGAGACTACTCAGCTTTAAAGTTCTTGTATCGTGGAGATTCACGTACTCAAACACATTCAGAGGACTTATTACTGCATAAGTTGAGTGGCGTTCGATCAGTCCACGACTTACTAACCCTTATCACAGTCATTCAATATTATCGATTTGGCAGCGTCTCACCTTCGAGCGACTTTTAGGCAAAATTGAATTTTTGGATTTTTATGCAGAAGGCGTTTTCCTCTATAACTTTGTCATTTGAAAAGCCCTGTTATTGGCTTTTCTACCATTGCTTTGTCTGGACCACTCAACGCGCTCGACCAAATTGCGAGCCGCTGGGTCAATCCAAACTCTTTCTATGCGAGAAACCGGCCTTGTACATGTGCATTGATTTTTATCAATTTTTGCTTATCGGCACTACGCCGGCTTTGACAAAATCTTCTATTTTGCCTTTCGGATGCAGTGCATCGTTAAAATTTGATGCTTGATGCTCACACTTTAGAATTGGGCTTTCAAAGACCGTACCTCAAAGGTCAATGTCTTCAGTTGAGGAATAAAAAATAAAAAATAATTTAAAGTATATTTTCGTGGTACTTTTTAAACTGACTTTGTGGTACTTTTGAAAAATCCATTTTAAGACCAATTTTAGCGTACTTTTGAAAAATCGATTTTCGAGCCAAATTTCAAGGTACTTTTGAAAAGTTAATCCGCGGGTGAAATTTTGGCGTACTTTTGAAAAATCGATTTTCAAGCCAAATTTCAAGGTACTTTTGAAAAGTTAATCTGCGGGTGAAATTTTGGCGTACTTTTGAAAAATCGATCTTCAAGCCAAATTTCAACGCAGTTTTGAAAAATTAGTCTGCAAGTGAAATTTTGGCGTAGGTACTTTCGATAAATCGATTCCTGAGCGAAATTTTGACGCCCTTCCAAAAATATTATTTTTCAAAGTCCAATTTGTGGTACCTTTGAAAAAAGTATATTATTCATAAATCTTTGTCATTATATACTTCTACTCTCATATTCTGAACTAAAAACATTTTTCCTAAGTGAAAATTCGGTGTTTCTTCGAATTTTCACCTGGTCATTTCCAACGCCTTATAGAAGCCAAAACGGTCCTTATGGACTGATCTGCGCCTCTGCAGACTCCCACAAATGTCTTTAAATGAAATTTTTGCCTAAGTCGAATTTTGATTATGTCTTCAACTTAGGACGATTTTGGAGAGTTCTACAACATGATCATTCTTACAGAATGCCTAATAACATTTCTTCATAAAACCTGTATATTAAGTAATTGCATCTATAAGTTAAATTCAAGTGGTAGTATTTGTTATATTCTACTTTAAATACTTGTAAATTGGCTATCAGCAAAATTATCTAAATGTTAAATAAAATAGAATTGGTATAATAAAGTATTCTCTCCTTAATTAAAAGTTAATCGTGTGAAAATTTATTTGGCTTTATCGTACAGACATTTTACAGCACTTCCCTTAACGTTAATATTTCAATTATTATAACTTTAATTTAAATATACTTCATCCGTGTGCTTTTATTTTCTATCAACACTTGCAACTCAATATGTACCTATAATTTATTTATATTTTTAATTAAAATACGAAAGAAAGTCGACTCATTATTATTCCTCTCAATATTTAGAGTAAAATTAGTACTTTGTCTTTCGTTAACATAATTGAAAATATTAAAATAAAACGCCTTATCAGAAGAAAAGCCCATTAAATTTATAGCAGTGCCAGTGGTCTAAGTCCAAGGCCTATATTAAGGTCCCGAAAGTACATTATTTCGCCGTGTTAACTATATAGATCTGTTCGATGTTTCTTTCTTATGAAGCGGATTTGTAGCTAGGCACTTCATCTTGGCGATGGTATGCACTTGTTTATAAAAATATTTTAACATTGAAAATGTTTAACAACTCGAAGGTGTAACGGTAATACGGAGGTCCAGAAGCGATTTGTGTAACGCTTGGAAATTTCGCAGTTTTTGCGAATTTTTGCAAGTTTTATGTATGCTAGGTGGATGTTTTTGGTATCATTTTGAAGATCTCGTCAAATGTAAGCTATTGGAAGAGGTTTAGAAAATTTAAAATTCGAAGGGGCGAAAATACGGGGGTTGAAAGCGTTCGGTACCGTTACATCGCATACTTTTTGAAAGATCCAAATATGATTTTAGTCTAGTTGGAAAGAGGATTAACTAGCGGACATCGTACAGGGCTCGTTTTCGTGTCTGTGACGCACAGGGGTAAAGTTACAAGGGTGTAAAGTTGTTTTTAACCGGGTGATTTTTTGTTTTTTTTTGTTGATGTTTTGATGAGCAAAAAAGTCGATCTGGGTTTTTGGCATTATGTGGAAGAATCTGTGGGTTTTTCAGAATTTTCTGACAGAGCTGGATTTGGGGGTTGAAAAATGGGAAAAAGTTATAAGTATCGGAAAAAGCTGAAAATCGATATTTGTGTGGTTCAGTGTTTTGAGACTTTTTACGGGTCGATTGCAATTTTTAATAGAATACGGGGGGTGTGGTTTTTAGGGTTGGGGGGGGGGGAGGTCGGGGTGAAATTTATTTTTTCGTGCTAAAATTTTGGTGAGAAAAAGTGTCGAGTTGCGCTTTTGGCAGTATATAAATGAATCTGTTGGTTCTTAAGAACTTGTTGGCAGAGTTGGATTTTGGGGTTGAAAAATGTAAAAAAGTTATAATTATCAGAAAATGCTGAAAATTTATATTTGTCTGAAATTCCGTGTTTTGAGACCTTTAACGAGTCGGTTGTAATTTTTAAGAGGATCCAGGATGCAGTTATGGTGGTGACTTTTTTTGTTGATGTTTTGATGAGCAAAAATGTCGAATAGCGTTTTTGCCAGTATGTGGACAAATCTGTGAAGTTTTAAGAATTTTCTGGACGACTTGAATTTGGGGGTTGAAAATGGGAAAATAGTTGTAATTATGGGAAAATGCTGAAAATCGAAATTTGTGTGAAATTCGGTGTTTTGAAACTTTTACTGGTCGATTTTAATTTTTAAGAGAATCTAGGATGCGGATGTTTGGGATGTTTTTTGTTGACGTTTTGATGAGCAAAGAATGTCGAATTGCGTTTTTGACAGTGTGTGAAGAATCTGTGGGTATTTAAGAATTGTCTGGTCGAGTTGAATTTAGGAAAATAGGAAACAAGTTGTAATTATCGGAAAAAGCTAAAAATCGATATTTTTGTGTGAACTTGGGTATATTGGGACTTTTTACGGGTTGATTGTAATTTTTAAGAAAATATGGGATGTGGTTGGGGGGTGGCTGAAGGTCGGGGGTGAAATTTACTTTTTCGTGCTAAAATTTTGGTGAGAAAAAGTGTCTAGTTGCATTTTTGGCAGTATGTTTGAATCTGTTGGTTTATAAAAATTTTTTGGTCGAGTTGGATTTTGGGGGCTGAAAAATGGGAAAAGTAATAATTATCAGAACATGGTAAAATTTCATATTAGTGTGAAATTTCGTGTTTTGAGCCTTTTAACGGGTCGATTGTAATTTTTAATGCGGGTGGTCGGGGATGATATTTTTTTTGTTGATGTTTTGATGAGCAAAACATGTTGAATTGCGTTTTTGGCAATATTTGGACAAATCTGTGAGTTTTTAAGAATTTTCTGGACGAGTTGAATTTGGGGGATGAAAAATGGGAAAAAAGTTGTAATTATCGGAAAAGGCTACAAATCGATATTTGTGTAAACTTGGGTGTATTGGGACTTTTTACAAGTTGATTGAAATTTTTAAGAAAATGTGGGATGTGAAATTTACTTTTTCGTGCTAAATTTTTGGTGAGCAAAAGTGTCTAATTGTGTTTTTGGTACTATGCTTGAATCTGTTAGTTCATGAAAATTTTTTAGTCGAGTTGGATTTTGGGAAAAGTGAAAAGTTACAATTATCAGAAAATGCTAAAAATTTATATTTATGTGAAATTCCGTGTTTTGAGACTTTTAACGGGTCGATTGTAATTTTTAAGAGAATCCGGGATGCAGTTGTGAGGGTGGTCAGGGGTGATTTTTTTTGTTGATGATGAGCAAAAAATGTCGAATTGCGTTTTATTGTATTTTTCTGAAATTATTGTAAAGTGTTGTTATTGGCAGAAGATGAACTTAAAATGATTCGATTTATTATAGTTTTGTCTTCGATTGTCACACAATAATTGTTATTGGCAACACTGCATTCAGAATTTCGGTGAGTTGTATTTCAGAGAACGGGAATCGAAGTGAGTCATGCGACGTCACAATTGAACCTTACGGAAAATAAAATATATGAAGTGTGTCTCGAACGCGATTTGTGTTAGTGAGATAGAGAATAAAACAGTGCGCGTTATATGTAATCACATGCACATAATATTCCACCGAACTATTGGAGTATTCTGTGGTGATGGTGATGCTAGTAATAAGGTGTGTTTGTAAAATAACACAAATAATATTGCGAAACAGTTGTTCTATTTCAGAACTTATATTAAGTCTATTTCATGGTACGGGGTTTTGCTTTCGTCGAGGCTTCCAAACTATTCGGACTGGCAAATAAACTGAGGGAATTATTTCAAAATTTACGAAGCAAATTGCTTATGACAAAAGCTGCAAAATCCTTCACAGTAAACTAGCACCTGATGTTTTTGGCGTGAGAGTGTACAATTCTTTGGAGATGCCTAGCAGAATTCCAGTTCCTCTTTTCGTTTACGATAAAAAAGAAGTCTATTAAAATATGAAAGTGGCAAAATCACTTGCAACCTTCGTATTTGGACACTACGCCTCTCGTGCAATATGAGACTTCAAAATCACTAAATCGGACGTCTCTCTGGAGATGTTCATTGAAAGTTTCGCTTAGGGTACGAACATAGTGCAGCGACGAGGCTAGATGCAAGCGACAAAAGGCGCTAGTTCATAGTTCAGAGACAAAGTTTGTCATTCTCTGTGCATCTCCCGAATAAAATCAGTGTAGAAAATGTTTTTAGACAGTGACGATGAGTTTCGCAGTGCCTGGACATCAAAATTATTCAGTGTTTCAAAGTTTGTCTAGATGCCGATGATCTGGATGCAAGGTATTCTATATTGGCCTTCTAGTAAATAAACAATTTATTAAGTAAGTCTACTGTGAACTATACTAGAACTATACTAGACTACACAGTGCACACTGGACTTTGCAAGTTAAAACCTATCTAAAAACCTCAGCAACAATTCCAAATCTTATCTCGCCTCTTGCAGCGTCTTTAGTCTAGTCAGGTACTCGTCAGATACTAGATTTCGCTGCATAACAATACATAATATAATTTAAGTCGCGCCTCTTACCTCGTCACTTTACCTCTAGCTTCGTCGCTGCACTATGTTTGTACCCTTATTCTATAATCGAATTCGTCCGTATGGAGCGCGGTTTGGATGACGCTACGGTGATGAAACGTCACAGAAGAAAAGCAAATCGGTGGCCGTGGTGGTGTCCCTGCGATCCCACAGACGATTGGTAGTTTCACGTGATATTACCCTTTTTGTTGAAATATTTTTAAAAAACTCATGTTGCACTTTTGTATAATTTTTTATTTTCTAGCTATAAGTTTATCGTATTCCACTGTATTGTCCAGTATTACAATTTCACCGAGCTGTGCATTTTTTACAGCATTCGAATATGCATAGCTTTTGTACTTTTCTATACGCAACTTAATAAAAGTTTTAAAATTTTTAAAACATTTTTTTATTTCTATCCCTTGTACATTTTTCAAATTTTGTAGATTTTATGTCAGAAAGTTAGCCAAGTTCATTTTCAATGCCTTAACGAAGATTGCTAAATTGCGACTTCTGTAAATTTTTATATGTTATGGCATCTTATTTCCACAATAATCTGCCTTGGCAAACACAACTATAGCGCTTGCCTTGACACACGACAACTATGATGTACCTATGACTCGGTACCTATATCCTCACTAGGGTGTAGCATTTACATAACATATGGTGCGCTTGGGGTAAACATTTTTGAAACCTACGTATAATATGCACGAACTTCAAGTAGTTAGTTTTGGTGCAGTTGTCTCCAACACGTCGTTTTTTTTTTTCTCTTAACTTCACCTGTACTTTTCTGTCTATATCTTTGTCTGCGGATAATTTGAGAATAACTGAAGCGATTTTTATGAATTTTTCGACAAACGATTTATGACTCTCCCATTTCAGTTTTAGATATGATAATTATAATTGAGTTGGTACAGTCAATTACATTTTAGTTAACCATGTACAAAGGCATATTAGCCAAATTTTTGAGAAATGACTGTTCATTTGGGAGTCTGTCATGCTAATATCACAATATTTTCTTCTATAATCTTCTTCAGTATGAAGAAGACGTCATTAAAAAATGCTGGAATTTTTTTGTAAAAACTTGACCAGTCTTCAAAAGGAGGTTACTCTAAATTAAGAAACAAAATTACATCCAATTGTCCAGTAACTCAATCTCATTACCTAATATCTATTTTGAGGCGGAACAAAAATTAATAAGTAATGTGACCAAACGTATTTTAACCGTTTAAATATCATATTTTAAACACCATTAAAAGATTTTTCTTTCAACACTAACATAAGGTAGTAAGCTCCAGCTGACTTCGCAACTGGAAGAAATTTTATTGCATAACTGAGCTTTCTTTTTTGAAGCCGTTTCAATATTTTACAAATTTTGTTTTGTTCCATGTTAAATTTTTTCGTTCATTTTTAACGCAAATACAAATTTACAAATAATTAAACCTCATTTTAAGACTTTTCATAGCACAACAAATGTATTAGGCGTTTTTTTATTTATTTAATCAAATAGTTATACTATAACCGCAATTTTTTTTAATAATCATTATAGAAAAAGCATTTTTGAATACAAATCTATTTTATAACATGCTGCACTCAAATATGTGTATACAGTTCGTCTCAAAGTTATAGCAACCTAAGTCGTAAAACAGAGAAGCGCTCGATCGAATGAAGACATGACCGTCTGCTCGACGAGAACTTGAAATATTAGAATATTACTTTTACACCAAAGCTACAGATAATAATTTGGGACACAGGTAAATTCTCTCGCTGATTAAATTCGATTGGCTGAAGTCTTATTGAATACTTCTTTTTAGTTAAATCTTATTAGACAACAGGCTTGTACACTTACATACAAACAAAATAGTACGTACCCTTTTGAACTGAATACAATTATTAAAAAAATATGATCTAAATTGCTGGTAAACTGGGCCAAAAAAAAACACGTGTAAAATTGGACGCCGGAACTTTTGACTCGAAACGCTGCCAATACCGTTAAGAGTTATGAAAAAAATGGACATTTTATGGAAAATTAAATTTTCTACAAAAAAGGTCAGTGATGGCACATGTCTATCTTCAATACTTTAGGCGTGAGAGTGATTGAAAATTGAATACAATCTCACAGTTGTCCAGGGCGCGACTTTCAACCATCTTCTCGGCAAAAGTATTTAAGATCGACATATGCCACCACTGACTTTTTTAAAGAAAATTTATTCTCTATAAAATTGTTTACGTCCATTTTTTTCGTAACTCTAACGGTTTTGGCAGCGTTTTGAGTCAAAAGTGCCTGCGCGGCGTTCAATTTTTCGGAGAGGCTCACTCAATAATGTAATGTCAAGGCCGTTTTCTTTTCTAAGCAATTGCATGCAACACATGTGACGGGAATGGTCTGATTTTTTTCTAAAATAATTAAAATGTAGTATGGCAGCAGGGTTCTCTTTTTACAAATGTTGAAAATTATTCTGATAAGATTATAAGTGGAAAAAATATATTTTCTACTTTTTACTACATTTTGGTTTAACAAGAACACCATTGTTTTAAAAAGTTTTTTCTTAATTTATTAATTTTTTACCTTTTAGTATTAATTAATTATTTTAAGGCTAAAAAGAATTGATTAATTATTTAAATTTCATACCATTTCAAAAATACATTATTTATTTTCAGAGATGGCAATTTTCCGAGCAATTTTCCCAAAAATGGATTTTTTCTTTGAATTTGCCGCCAATTCTAACCAAACTAACAACAATTTCTTTCAGTATTTTTTAATTTCTGTTCATTAGCATTAGCTTTACTAGCACTATTAAATGATGAAATAACGAAATTTTGAGGACTGAGACTAAAAGTTATGTTAAAATTGGCGGCAAATTCAAAAATGGTTTTTTCCAGGAAAAACCATTTTTGGGAAAATTGCCATCTCTATATTTTCAATTTACAAATAACGACTAAACTATAAAACATAGATAGATGCTGTCGCTGACTTTCTTTTAGAGAATTTCATCCTCTACAATTTTGATCTCATAACATTTTAACGTATATCCAACGGTTCACCCAGTGTATGCAGTGATAGGCCGCGACGTACCCTATTTTTTAACGTTTTTATTTTTCATATTGTATTGTCATCAGAACCAAAGCTGTGTACAAAATTTCAGCTCAATTGGATAACGGGAAGTGGTCAAATTTCAATTACTAAATTTGAGCCATACAGATAGACGACAACCGACGTGATTTCGAACTTAAAAAAAAACATTGAAAGACAATCACTGAAGAAACCGTGCTGGAAAGACGATTCCACCAAAAGTGCAAGCCAGACATTCGACAGTGCTCTACTTCTCTATCTTCGTCGTACATCTGCATTCAAATGGAACAGAAGGAGGTACAAAGTTTAATGACAGACGTCTTCGTAATTGCCCGCATGCCGATAGTGTAAAAGGAAGGGATTCACTTGTTGACGGCATTTCTTAGCTCGACCAGACACATTTACGACTTAGGTTGCTATAACTTTGAGACCATATGTGAGCGTGTATGAGAGAGAGAGAGAGATATGGTTTGCGAAATTGTCACGCTTTAGTTTTTATTTACATTATGTAATTTTTTCAATAAACACAATTTGTCTTTTTCAAATTGACTTTGTTTTCACAGAATTACTATTGAAGTTTTTTACGGCGGTTTGTTTGAAAACTGCTTGTATTATCAAGTTCTATAAGTATACCTTGTTCAAGTAGAAATGACGTTCTATAGAGCAGCGACAAAGAGGTAAAATTGTGTCGTTTTTTTTATCAGCTTAGAACAAGATCAGACACAGTGGGTATTACCCACAACATCATTTTACACATAAAAACACAAAATACGACATTTTTTATTGGTCACAGAATTGATATTCTTATTTAAAAAAAAGTGTAAAATTTAATTTTTTTTTAAATTATGTTTTTTTGTACATCTATTGCCATATCTCAAAAATGAATTGAGCTATCGATGTGAACTTTTTTTTGTTATAAAACACATACTTAAGCGCTTCTTTCTATACATAGGATTGCTAATAAAAAAAAATGTGAACATGTCAAAAACGTAGATGACCCTGACAGTTTAGAGAATACGCCATCAAATTTTCACTAAGCGAGGAACTTTTTTGATTTTGAAAATTTTGTGTAACATGCTATGAAGAAAATGAAGTCAATAGAAAAAAATCTTTTCATTATTAGTAATAGTTTGCTAGTTACGAATTTTTTAGTATGGAGGAATTGTCGAAGCGTAGGCGCGCGGCACTTAAGAATAATAATGATTATGTATTGTGTGTAACGGAACTTTTCATTATTATTTTTTTATGTTTAGGACTGCTTTATCACGTTTTAGGATCTGAAAGGATAACTTATTTTTTCCAGTGGCGCAGTAAGGACTAAGATTGAAGGCAAGGAATTAAAAATCTTAAATAGAGTATCTGGGATAAAAATGCATTGCATTGGGACCTCGGAAACGGTAAAAAACGAGGTAAAAAATAATATTATAGTAAATGGAAAAAAATGTTGCGCAACTAGGGGGCTAATAAAATTCCATAAACAGAAGTTTAGAAAAAGTAATAATTCTGGAGTGTTTTGATAAAAAGTAAACTATCGAGTTTTCCTTTTTTTGCGTTGTTATTGGAGCTACATAAAAAACACAGTTTCTTAAAGCACTTTTTTTTGAACGTGGCAATCTTAATATTTGTATCCGACATTTCCTGAGTCAGAAACTCCCATGCATTGCATTTTTACCCTAGATCCACACAATAATTGAGTAAACGTGTTATTTTCGCCTAAATTAGGTAACAAAAAAAAAATATCCTAAATTAAGTCTCTTTTAATTTCCGCAGCCCTAATTATAGAAAACAAGGCTGTTTCCATGGCTTGTGCACAAGTTTATCGTTCTCCTCTAGTACTACGCCACATAAAATCCACTCCATTTTACAATTAAACTTAGATTGCTTTTTTATCTTAAATATTTTTTTAACAGATAATCCACGCACAATTCGCACAATGGTCATACGTTCTACAATATAATACAAGTGGTAATAAGGGAAAGAATATCGTTACACATTTTACTTCCACATCCAGTGTAAGTATAGTATCGACAAAAATATTCTTGAAAATTTTTATTGTTCAAAATGTTTAGAACGTCATGAAACGTCGAGATTTTAAGTTTGAGCAAAAAAAAATTCTGTCTGTCGGTCTGTCTGTAACTTTTTTTGTGCGCACGATTACTCCGGAACCGTTTAAGATATTGACTTGAAATTTGGTACACGTATCTATGTATTTTAACGAGATCTGGAACTAGATTATTCTGTTAAAGGGTTGGGGGGTAAATGGGGTTAAATAGGCAAATCAAGCAAGTAAGAGTCCATAAAATTGATATTTAGTATATATAGGAGAAGCTAAGGTCTCAAAATTTTTTTGGCATTAACCACTCCCGTTACCAACTCCCACCCCATTATTCAAGGGGGCGAAAAAAATAAAATTGTCATTTAGTGTGTGCACAAGAACCAAAGGCCTCAAACTTTTTTTTACTTTATCCATCACTACTACCACCCTCCTTCCACCACCTTCAGCCCCACTGCCGATGTGGCATATCGTTTTATAGGTTTTTGGGGTAGACGATTTCAAATATTTTATTATTAAAGTTCCATAAACAATTATTTCCACATTCAAATTTTTTTCGTTGTGAGAGACTTGGATAGAAGATCTGGATGTGGAAGTAGTGATTCCTTGGGCAGCGGTTTTATAATTTGACCTTCGACGAAAACGAATAATGTTGATCGTACACCGCCCTGAGACTAGTTAGTTTTAGTGGACGCGGGCGTATTAATACTCAATTTCTGCAATTCGCGCGCTCCAAAAAAATCACTGTACCTAAACTATCAAAGACACAATAAGAATTATGCTATCAAAAACTTTTTCGGTCTTTTGGCTTTATTTTCTTCCCAGCATGTTATACAAAATTTCCAAAAACAAAAAAGTTTGTAGCTTAGAAATTTGACTGCGTATTTTCTGAACTTTCAAAGTTATCTAAGTTTTTAACATGCTTAAAATTTTTTTAATTAACAATACTATACACAGATAGAAGCGCTTAAGTGTGTTTTATAACAAAAAAAAGTTCATGTGGATATCTCCATTCGTTTTTGAAATATGGCATTAGATGTTCAAAAAACATGATTAAAAAAAAAACAAAATTTCACATATATTTAAAAATAACAATGTCCGTAACCACTGAAAAATGTCGTATTTCATGATTTCTAATGAACATCGACCTACTTAACAAAATGATATATATGTCTCAGTTTGTTCTAAGATTAAAAAAAAAACTCGAGAAGGAAGCGACTTTTCCCCTGTTTTTTACACCACTACTATAAGATTTTCTGGTCAAGAGTACCAGAACGTTTCGTCAAAAAAAGTATGAAAAATATTAATCGTCAGGTACAACTCATGTGGCACCTACACGGTCAACAGTTATGTGATACATAAATTATTGTTTCTTAGCTTAAATAAAGTTTGTTTACGAAATTTGGAGAAGATCGGTCAAGAGGTTGACTAGTTATTCCAAAAAATTCACACAAAAAAATCATATTTGATACATTTTTCCACAGCAACAATTTACTAAACGTATTTGGTTACATCGTCATATTTTGATCCAACGAATCTATCCTAGAACAATGACGAGTGGTCCACTGTAATGCATAATATGTATCTATTTCTATACTAGTCAACCGTCTTAGGATGGCAAGTAGCCGAGCAGAGAAAGAGAAAATATTGTCAGTGTTGGACAGAGACAAACAAGCTTCTTAAACTATGAAAGTACGGTCGTAGGAAGAAGTTTGAGTAAAACGTGCAGCGTGCACTTTATTCACCGAGAATCCCGGTGCGTCACAGACCAATTGGCGTTTTCGAATGAACACTTGAACAGTCGTTTATTTTTATATTTGGTATATTTAAGTACAATATTTATTTGTTTTAGTTTTAAGTAAACAATACGATATAGCAAATATACAAAATAAATACACATTAAATTAAATAGAACGAGACTAAAATTGTAAATATTGAGATAAGCGCTTACACTCTATTTTATTTACCGCTCAACCCAACTTCCGAGGTAATAAAATTTCTAATATAAATATAAATGGGATTTAACCCGTTTTACAATAAAATACAAACACGAATGTCAGAATACAAACTTTTAAACTAATAATAGATTTGCACAATTACTTTTGAAAATGGTATAATTGGGGCTCCAGCTATAGATTCCTGCTTCATAAATTTGAAGATACAACTTATAATTTCTCGACTTTGATCAGACAAAGCCTTATGTTTTACTTTGATTTCAAACACCATGATATTTTCTTACTAAATGCAACAATGCTTATAAGTGGGTACTGATAATAATAGGTACCTAAGTATGTTAAATCTAAGTTATATGCAAGCCCTTTTCTCGAGACTGTATCGATCTTTACACAGAGAAGGAACATAAACAAATGTGCTGCGTAGCGGCGGACTAGTCTCAACCACTGCGCTTCCTAATCTCATCTGCCATTCTGCCATTCTAAGATGGTCGACTAGCGCCTGTGTCTTTAGCCGAGTTCTTAAATTCATAATACGAGTCCCTAACCACAACAAAGATGGGTAGGGAGGACAAGGCAACTTGGAAGTCGAACTACTTCACCAAACTTATCCAACTCTTGGAAGAAGTAGTTCCCAAGATAATCGTCATTACATAAACTTATGCTATATGCAATTGTGGCAGCCATTTTAAATCCGTCAATTTGAATTTTTTATTTTTGACATCAGATTCAATATCAGCTACTCCAAAAATACCAAACCACCAATTTTAACAATGGAGCCATTCCAACAATACCCTATTGTTTCTAATAAATTATCATAATAAAAAAAATTTCTATTTTTTTCTCACCTAAATGTCGCGTAATGAAACTACAATAGAACCAACGCCATGCCAAACCCTACAATTTGTAATAGATTTAATAGGTGACGCTTAAGCTAGGTCTGAGTAATCACTGAATTAGGGTGGCCCATCTCTATAGGGGGTGAATTTTTTTTGCGTATTTTTTAAGTCTCACCCCACGAAAATATACTATTATACTAGGAATAATTTATGTCAAAGTTTCAGATAATTCGGTGAACGGTAACCCGTGCCGCATTCAGGTAGAAATTTGTAGATAAGATTTTATTACGGTAACCCGTGCCGCATTCAGGTAGAAATTTGTAGATAAGATTTTATTACGGTAATACACTTAAATTTTACTTAAAATACAAATATCTACCTCTTTTCTCATAATGTTTTATTGGTGTAATTATTTCCTAGAAATTATTTGTTTTGGAAGTTTGGAAATATAATGCACTTACGGTAGGTTTTTATGTCAGTTTGCAATTGTGTTTTAAAGTGGTGACATTATAAGTTCTAGCATACGTTCCTTTTTGAAAAAACATTTAACGATGGCTGATGTTAGATCCTTACGAAAGGATACTTTCATTTACTTAGTTGGACACTATTCGTCACAAATCATTGGCAATAAATTGCCGTCTAATAGACAAGTATTACAAGTGCTCTTTTATAACATTCGTGAAGTGAAGCTAAGTGTACATGAAAGTGCTAAATTAACAATAAAAGAGGTGTCAGTTTTTTGGGATAAACCTCGCATTCCGACACGTCAGGATTTTCATTGAGTTAAACAACTAGATAAACTTTATGCAGAGTGGAGGAACTTACAAAAATCGGCTAAAAGGGCCAGTGCGGGAGGTAAAGAAAAAAATTTCGTTGAAAAATTGGACGATCTTTTTGACATTTCTCATGCAAATGCATTGGAGTTGATGAAAATAGATGAAGATAAGCAGTTTTTAATTAACCAAAGAAAATAGGGACGTCCTGGATTTATGCATAGTATTGATTACCAACTTGCTTCTCAAGAATAATCAGCTGAGGAGAAATTACAGAAATTATCCGAACGAAAGCAACGAAGTCAACAAGAAAAAGCTAGATTAGAGGAAACAGTCACTTGTCCATCATCAAGTAGTAATTCAGCCGACTCCAACGAAAATGAAGATGAAATATTCGAAGCCCAAGAAGAGTTGTTACAAGACCAGCCTGGCCCGTCACAGCCAAAAAAGAGGAGATTGTATGGAACATGTAACATCATCACACCAAAAATAGCCGCTGCATTTGATGCTTGCAAAATAAGCGACAGGTATGGAGTCCATATTTTGACGGCAGTAGCAGAAGCACTAGGACATGACACCACATCTTTGTCCATCAGCAGAACCACACTTCAGCGCTCTAGACAACGCATCCGCGAAGAAAGAACTGAAATATTAAAAACTGCCTTCGGTAATTCTGAATTGCCGGCCCCAGTCATCCATTGGGATGGAAAACTTTTACCTTCTCTCACTAGAATGGGAAATATCGATAAACTTGCTATCTTAGTTACTAGTGGAGATTTTGAACAACTACTTGGAGTACCAGCTTTGCCCAATTCAACTGGAAGAGAACAGACTGAAGCAGTTTATGATGTGCTTTGTGAATGGAATTTGGACGAAAAGGTAATAGCTTTGTGTTGTGATACAACAGCATCAAATATGGGTTATATAAATGGGGCAGCCACACTATTGCAACAAAAATTAGAAAGAGATATTCTATATTTTCCTTGTAGACATCACATTTTTGAAGTGGTTTTGAGAAGTGTGTTTGACACAAAAATGCCTTCCTCATCTGGTCCAAATGTGCCACTATTTAAACGTTTTAGGGAATTTTGGCCTAAAATAGATCAAAATAAACTAAAAACTGGATTTCAGGTATCAAAAATTAAACACATTTTACAACCAGTTAAAGCCGAAATTTTAAAGTTTCTAAATGCAGCTTTAACTTTGCAACAGCCTCGTGATGATTATAAAGAATTTTTAATGCTTTCTAAACTTTTTGTTGAAGAAGAGCCCACTCACACGACATTCTATCAACCAGGGGCATTTCATCATGCACGTTGGATGGCCAAAGCCATTTATTGTCTAAAAATATTTTTTTTCCAAGATCAGTTCCAACTAACTAAAAAAGGAAAAATAGGTATTGAAGATATATGTCTCTTTATTCTAAAGGTTTATGTAAAGGCCTGGTTTACAGCGTCATTTGCTAGTAAAGCACCGCTTCATGACTTAGACTTTTGTAAAGAACTCATTAATTATCAAAATATTGACAAAGAAATATCTCAAGCCGCAAGTAGGAAAATAGTGAACCATTTGTGGTACCTTAATTCAGTAAATGTTGGCTTATCTTTCTTTGATGACGATATTTCAGTTACCACTAAAAGAGAAATGGTTAAAGCTTTGAATAGGAAAGCACCAAATCAAGAGGGTATTAAACGACTTATGATTAGTAACATTACTGACGTTGAAAACAAGGAAATTCAGGACTTCATATGCGAGAACACTAAACAGATTTTTCAAAAATTAGGTTTGTCTATGGAATTTTTGGAAAATGATCCAACAACATGGAGGGAAAATGAAAGTTATACCCGATGTTTCAATATTGTAAACAAAGTTAAAGTTGTAAATGATGCCGCTGAGAGAGGAATCAAACTTATTACTGACTATAATGACATTTTAACAAAAAATGAAGTCCAAAAACGGTTTTTACTCCAAGTTGTAAATGATTATAAATCACAGTTTCCAAATGTAAAAAAAGAAACCCTGTCGCATGCTTTGGCCTAGTGCAAAAAATATTGTTTTTATTACTATATGTCTTGTAGATTTAGGATAATATTTGGTACTATGTATGAAAAAAAACGTTTCATAATAAAATACACAAAGATAAAACGAGAGTTTTATTTCAAAAACTTCTAGTCTAGTTTTCTTAGACTACGAATTTACAGTAGTATGACACATGTCATAGTCACAACAGATAATGTCTTTGATATTTGTATGACTTGATTAGTCATTCTAAAGATAAATGTTGCTGATTAAAAAAAAACAATGCATCAACCAAAGAATGTAAATAATTCCATTTACTTTTATTATTGCATAATAATGCATTCTGCGGCACCCCTTGCCTTCAATTTGCCTCAATAATATTTTGAGGGGACTGTTTTTTCTTCAAATGGAACCATTTGCAGGGGTGAGAAATAAAAAATTTCGATTTCGAAAAAGATGGGGTCACCCTACTGAATATATACAAAAAACATACAAGTCGAATTGAAAACCCCCTAAATTTCTTGAAATCGGTTAGAAATAGTTCAATTAGATAGTTATCCCCACAGACTGAACAGTTCATATTATAGTATTTTAAGAGCATTGACTCTACTCTACTCCTAAATACTTTGTTGCTTTCACATTTTGAAGACAACTAATTAAATAATTTGATAGCCATTATCAGAGGTCCATTAGCTACCATAAGACAGACATGCTATTTTAAGATATTTCTACGTTGACAGTTCATAGTGGATAATTATTTGTCTTAGTTTTATTGCCAACAAATTGTTGTCGATTACATTTTAGGTAACAAACACTAATTAAAATATATAAGCAAGCCATCATTGAAATGTGCATGCCTGCAGGAAAGTGGTGTGAATCCTTGAAAAACATAGCAAGGTTTATTTCTTTGGGAAGATGAACAGATCAATAATCATATCTTGTTTATCCAACAAATTATACAATAATTAAGCCATGACTATTTTCCGAGCAATTTTCCCAAAAATGGGTTTTTTCTTTGAATTTGCCGCCAATTCTAACCAAACTAACAACAATTTCTTTCAGTATTTTTTAATTACTGTTCATTAGCATTAGCTTTACTAGCACTATTAAATGATGAAATAACGAAATTTTGAGGACTGAGACTAAAAGTTATGTTAAAATTGGCGGCAAATTCAAAAATGGTTTTTTCCAGGAAAAACCATTTTTGGGAAAATTGCCATCTCTATATTTTCAATTTACAAATAACGACTAAACTATAAAACATAGATAGATGCTGTCGCTGACTTTCTTTTAGAGAATTTCATCCTCTACAATTTTGATCTCATAACATTTTAACGTATATCCAACGGTTCACCCAGTGTATGCAGTGATAGGCCGCGACGTACCCTATTTTTTAACGTTTTTATTTTTCATATTGTATTGTCATCAGAACCAAAGCTGTGTACAAAATTTCAGCTCAATTGGATAACGGGAAGTGGTCAAATTTCAATTACTAAATTTGAGCCATACAGATAGACGACAACCGACGTGATTTCGAACTTAAAAAAAAACATTGAAAGACAATCACTGAAGAAACCGTGCTGGAAAGACGATTCCACCAAAAGTGCAAGCCAGACATTCGACAGTGCTCTACTTCTCTATCTTCGTCGTACATCTGCATTCAAATGGAACAGAAGGAGGTACAAAGTTTAATGACAGACGTCTTCGTAATTGCCCGCATGCCGATAGTGTAAAAGGAAGGGATTCACTTGTTGACGGCATTTCTTAGCTCGACCAGACACATTTACGACTTAGGTTGCTATAACTTTGAGACCATATGTGAGCGTGTATGAGAGAGAGAGAGAGATATGGTTTGCGAAATTGTCACGCTTTAGTTTTTATTTACATTATGTAATTTTTTCAATAAACACAATTTGTCTTTTTCAAATTGACTTTGTTTTCACAGAATTACTATTGAAGTTTTTTACGGCGGTTTGTTTGAAAACTGCTTGTATTATCAAGTTCTATAAGTATACCTTGTTCAAGTAGAAATGACGTTCTATAGAGCAGCGACAAAGAGGTAAAATTGTGTCGTTTTTTTTATCAGCTTAGAACAAGATCAGACACAGTGGGTATTACCCACAACATCATTTTACACATAAAAACACAAAATACGACATTTTTTATTGGTCACAGAATTGATATTCTTATTTAAAAAAAAGTGTAAAATTTAATTTTTTTTTAAATTATGTTTTTTTGTACATCTATTGCCATATCTCAAAAATGAATTGAGCTATCGATGTGAACTTTTTTTTGTTATAAAACACATACTTAAGCGCTTCTTTCTATACATAGGATTGCTAATAAAAAAAAATGTGAACATGTCAAAAACGTAGATGACCCTGACAGTTTAGAGAATACGCCATCAAATTTTCACTAAGCGAGGAACTTTTTTGATTTTGAAAATTTTGTGTAACATGCTATGAAGAAAATGAAGTCAATAGAAAAAAATCTTTTCATTATTAGTAATAGTTTGCTAGTTACGAATTTTTTAGTATGGAGGAATTGTCGAAGCGTAGGCGCGCGGCACTTAAGAATAATAATGATTATGTATTGTGTGTAACGGAACTTTTCATTATTATTTTTTTATGTTTAGGACTGCTTTATCACGTTTTAGGATCTGAAAGGATAACTTATTTTTTCCAGTGGCGCAGTAAGGACTAAGATTGAAGGCAAGGAATTAAAAATCTTAAATAGAGTATCTGGGATAAAAATGCATTGCATTGGGACCTCGGAAACGGTAAAAAACGAGGTAAAAAATAATATTATAGTAAATGGAAAAAAATGTTGCGCAACTAGGGGGCTAATAAAATTCCATAAACAGAAGTTTAGAAAAAGTAATAATTCTGGAGTGTTTTGATAAAAAGTAAACTATCGAGTTTTCCTTTTTTTGCGTTGTTATTGGAGCTACATAAAAAACACAGTTTCTTAAAGCACTTTTTTTTGAACGTGGCAATCTTAATATTTGTATCCGACATTTCCTGAGTCAGAAACTCCCATGCATTGCATTTTTACCCTAGATCCACACAATAATTGAGTAAACGTGTTATTTTCGCCTAAATTAGGTAACAAAAAAAAAATATCCTAAATTAAGTCTCTTTTAATTTCCGCAGCCCTAATTATAGAAAACAAGGCTGTTTCCATGGCTTGTGCACAAGTTTATCGTTCTCCTCTAGTACTACGCCACATAAAATCCACTCCATTTTACAATTAAACTTAGATTGCTTTTTTATCTTAAATATTTTTTTAACAGATAATCCACGCACAATTCGCACAATGGTCATACGTTCTACAATATAATACAAGTGGTAATAAGGGAAAGAATATCGTTACACATTTTACTTCCACATCCAGTGTAAGTATAGTATCGACAAAAATATTCTTGAAAATTTTTATTGTTCAAAATGTTTAGAACGTCATGAAACGTCGAGATTTTAAGTTTGAGCAAAAAAAAATTCTGTCTGTCGGTCTGTCTGTAACTTTTTTTGTGCGCACGATTACTCCGGAACCGTTTAAGATATTGACTTGAAATTTGGTACACGTATCTATGTATTTTAACGAGATCTGGAACTAGATTATTCTGTTAAAGGGTTGGGGGGTAAATGGGGTTAAATAGGCAAATCAAGCAAGTAAGAGTCCATAAAATTGATATTTAGTATATATAGGAGAAGCTAAGGTCTCAAAATTTTTTTGGCATTAACCACTCCCGTTACCAACTCCCACCCCATTATTCAAGGGGGCGAAAAAAATAAAATTGTCATTTAGTGTGTGCACAAGAACCAAAGGCCTCAAACTTTTTTTTACTTTATCCATCACTACTACCACCCTCCTTCCACCACCTTCAGCCCCACTGCCGATGTGGCATATCGTTTTATAGGTTTTTGGGGTAGACGATTTCAAATATTTTATTATTAAAGTTCCATAAACAATTATTTCCACATTCAAATTTTTTTCGTTGTGAGAGACTTGGATAGAAGATCTGGATGTGGAAGTAGTGATTCCTTGGGCAGCGGTTTTATAATTTGACCTTCGACGAAAACGAATAATGTTGATCGTACACCGCCCTGAGACTAGTTAGTTTTAGTGGACGCGGGCGTATTAATACTCAATTTCTGCAATTCGCGCGCTCCAAAAAAATCACTGTACCTAAACTATCAAAGACACAATAAGAATTATGCTATCAAAAACTTTTTCGGTCTTTTGGCTTTATTTTCTTCCCAGCATGTTATACAAAATTTCCAAAAACAAAAAAGTTTGTAGCTTAGAAATTTGACTGCGTATTTTCTGAACTTTCAAAGTTATCTAAGTTTTTAACATGCTTAAAATTTTTTTAATTAACAATACTATACACAGATAGAAGCGCTTAAGTGTGTTTTATAACAAAAAAAAGTTCATGTGGATATCTCCATTCGTTTTTGAAATATGGCATTAGATGTTCAAAAAACATGATTAAAAAAAAAACAAAATTTCACATATATTTAAAAATAACAATGTCCGTAACCACTGAAAAATGTCGTATTTCATGATTTCTAATGAACATCGACCTACTTAACAAAATGATATATATGTCTCAGTTTGTTCTAAGATTAAAAAAAAAACTCGAGAAGGAAGCGACTTTTCCCCTGTTTTTTACACCACTACTATAAGATTTTCTGGTCAAGAGTACCAGAACGTTTCGTCAAAAAAAGTATGAAAAATATTAATCGTCAGGTACAACTCATGTGGCACCTACACGGTCAACAGTTATGTGATACATAAATTATTGTTTCTTAGCTTAAATAAAGTTTGTTTACGAAATTTGGAGAAGATCGGTCAAGAGGTTGACTAGTTATTCCAAAAAATTCACACAAAAAAATCATATTTGATACATTTTTCCACAGCAACAATTTACTAAACGTATTTGGTTACATCGTCATATTTTGATCCAACGAATCTATCCTAGAACAATGACGAGTGGTCCACTGTAATGCATAATATGTATCTATTTCTATACTAGTCAACCGTCTTAGGATGGCAAGTAGCCGAGCAGAGAAAGAGAAAATATTGTCAGTGTTGGACAGAGACAAACAAGCTTCTTAAACTATGAAAGTACGGTCGTAGGAAGAAGTTTGAGTAAAACGTGCAGCGTGCACTTTATTCACCGAGAATCCCGGTGCGTCACAGACCAATTGGCGTTTTCGAATGAACACTTGAACAGTCGTTTATTTTTATATTTGGTATATTTAAGTACAATATTTATTTGTTTTAGTTTTAAGTAAACAATACGATATAGCAAATATACAAAATAAATACACATTAAATTAAATAGAACGAGACTAAAATTGTAAATATTGAGATAAGCGCTTACACTCTATTTTATTTACCGCTCAACCCAACTTCCGAGGTAATAAAATTTCTAATATAAATATAAATGGGATTTAACCCGTTTTACAATAAAATACAAACACGAATGTCAGAATACAAACTTTTAAACTAATAATAGATTTGCACACTTACTTTTGAAAATGGTATAATTGGGGCTCCAGCTATAGATTCCTGCTTCATAAATTTGAAGATACAACTTATAATTTCTCGACTTTGATCAGACAAAGCCTTATGTTTTACTTTGATTTCAAACACCATGATATTTTCTTACTAAATGCAACAATGCTTATAAGTGGGTACTGATAATAATAGGTACCTAAGTATGTTAAATCTAAGTTATATGCAAGCCCTTTTCTCGAGACTGTATCGATCTTTACACAGAGAAGGAACATAAACAAATGTGCTGCGTAGCGGCGGACTAGTCTCAACCACTGCGCTTCCTAATCTCATCTGCCATTCTGCCATTCTAAGATGGTCGACTAGCGCCTGTGTCTTTAGCCGAGTTCTTAAATTCATAATACGAGTCCTTAACCACAACAAAGATGGGTAGGGAGGACAAGGCAACTTGGAAGTCGAACTACTTCACCAAACTTATCCAACTCTTGGAAGAAGTAGTTCCCAAGATAATCGTCATTACATAAACTTATGCTATATGCAATTGTGGCAGCCATTTTAAATCCGTCAATTTGAATTTTTTATTTTTGACATCAGATTCAATATCAGCTACTCCAAAAATACCAAACCACCAATTTTAACAATGGAGCCATTCCAACAATACCCTATTGTTTCTAATAAATTATCATAATAAAAAAAATTTCTATTTTTTTCTCACCTAAATGTCGCGTAATGAAACTACAATAGAACCAACGCCATGCCAAACCCTACAATTTGTAATAGATTTAATAGGTGACGCTTAAGCTAGGTCTGAGTAATCACTGAATTAGGGTGGCCCATCTCTATAGGGGGTGAATTTTTTTTGCGTATTTTTTAAGTCTCACCCCACGAAAATATACTATTATACTAGGAATAATTTATGTCAAAGTTTCAGATAATTCGGTGAACGGTAACCCGTGCCGCATTCAGGTAGAAATTTGTAGATAAGATTTTATTACGGTAACCCGTGCCGCATTCAGGTAGAAATTTGTAGATAAGATTTTATTACGGTAATACACTTAAATTTTACTTAAAATACAAATATCTACCTCTTTTCTCATAATGTTTTATTGGTGTAATTATTTCCTAGAAATTATTTGTTTTGGAAGTTTGGAAATATAATGCACTTACGGTAGGTTTTTATGTCAGTTTGCAATTGTGTTTTAAAGTGGTGACATTATAAGTTCTAGCATACGTTCCTTTTTGAAAAAACATTTAACGATGGCTGATGTTAGATCCTTACGAAAGGATACTTTCATTTACTTAGTTGGACACTATTCGTCACAAATCATTGGCAATAAATTGCCGTCTAATAGACAAGTATTACAAGTGCTCTTTTATAACATTCGTGAAGTGAAGCTAAGTGTACATGAAAGTGCTAAATTAACAATAAAAGAGGTGTCAGTTTTTTGGGATAAACCTCGCATTCCGACACGTCAGGATTTTCATTGAGTTAAACAACTAGATAAACTTTATGCAGAGTGGAGGAACTTACAAAAATCGGCTAAAAGGGCCAGTGCGGGAGGTAAAGAAAAAAATTTCGTTGAAAAATTGGACGATCTTTTTGACATTTCTCATGCAAATGCATTGGAGTTGATGAAAATAGATGAAGATAAGCAGTTTTTAATTAACCAAAGAAAATAGGGACGTCCTGGATTTATGCATAGTATTGATTACCAACTTGCTTCTCAAGAATAATCAGCTGAGGAGAAATTACAGAAATTATCCGAACGAAAGCAACGAAGTCAACAAGAAAAAGCTAGATTAGAGGAAACAGTCACTTGTCCATCATCAAGTAGTAATTCAGCCGACTCCAACGAAAATGAAGATGAAATATTCGAAGCCCAAGAAGAGTTGTTACAAGACCAGCCTGGCCCGTCACAGCCAAAAAAGAGGAGATTGTATGGAACATGTAACATCATCACACCAAAAATAGCCGCTGCATTTGATGCTTGCAAAATAAGCGACAGGTATGGAGTCCATATTTTGACGGCAGTAGCAGAAGCACTAGGACATGACACCACATCTTTGTCCATCAGCAGAACCACACTTCAGCGCTCTAGACAACGCATCCGCGAAGAAAGAACTGAAATATTAAAAACTGCCTTCGGTAATTCTGAATTGCCGGCCCCAGTCATCCATTGGGATGGAAAACTTTTACCTTCTCTCACTAGAATGGGAAATATCGATAAACTTGCTATCTTAGTTACTAGTGGAGATTTTGAACAACTACTTGGAGTACCAGCTTTGCCCAATTCAACTGGAAGAGAACAGACTGAAGCAGTTTATGATGTGCTTTGTGAATGGAATTTGGACGAAAAGGTAATAGCTTTGTATTGTGATACAACAGCATCAAATATGGGTTATATAAATGGGGCAGCCACACTATTGCAACAAAAATTAGAAAGAGATATTCTATATTTTCCTTGTAGACATCACATTTTTGAAGTGGTTTTGAGAAGTGTGTTTGACACAAAAATGCCTTCCTCATCTGGTCCAAATGTGCCACTATTTAAACGTTTTAGGGAATTTTGGCCTAAAATAGATCAAAATAAACTAAAAACTGGATTTCAGGTATCAAAAATTAAACACATTTTACAACCAGTTAAAGCCGAAATTTTAAAGTTTCTAAATGCAGCTTTAACTTTGCAACAGCCTCGTGATGATTATAAAGAATTTTTAATGCTTTCTAAACTTTTTGTTGAAGAAGAGCCCACTCACACGACATTCTATCAACCAGGGGCATTTCATCATGCACGTTGGATGGCCAAAGCCATTTACTGTCTAAAAATATTTTTTTTCCAAGATCAGTTCCAACTAACTAAAAAAGAAAAATAGGTATTGAAGATATATGTCTCTTTATTGTAAAGGTTTATGTAAAGGCCTGGTTTACAGCGTCATTTGCTAGTAAAGCACCGCTTCATGACTTAGACTTTTGTAAAGAACTCATTAATTATCAAAATATTGACAAAGAAATATCTCAAGCCGCAAGTAGGAAAATAGTGAACCATTTGTGGTACCTTAATTCAGTAAATGTTGGCTTATCTTTCTTTCATGACGATATTTCAATTACCACTAAAAGAGAAATGGTTAAAGCTTTGAATAGGAAAGCTCCAAATCAAGAGGGTATTAAACGACTTATGATTAGTAATATTACTGACGTTGAAAACAAGGAAATTCAGGACTTCATATGCGAGAACACTAAACAGTTTTTTCAAAAATTGGGTTTGTCTATGGAATTTTTGGAAAATGATCCAACAACATGGAGGGAAAATGAAAGTTATACCCGATGTTTCAATATTGTAAACAAAATTAAAGTTGTAAATGATGCTGAGAGAGGAATCAAACTTATTACTGACTATAATGACATTTTAACAAAAAATGAAGTCCAAAAACAGTTTTTACTCCAAGTTGTAAATGATTATAAATCACAGTTTCCAAATGTAAAAAAAGAAACCCTGTCGCATGCTTTGGCCTAGTGCAAAAAATATTGTTTTTATTACTATATGTCTTGTAGATTTAGGATAATATTTGGTACTATGTATGAAAAAAAACGTTTCATAATAAAATACACAAAGATAAAACGAGAGTTTTATTTCAAAAACTTCTAGTCTAGTTTTCTTAGACTACGAATTTACAGTAGTATGACACATGTCATAGTCTCAACAGATAATGTCTTTGATATTTGTATGACTTGATTAGTCATTCTAAAGATAAATGTTGCTGATTAAAAAAAAAACAATGCATCAACCAAAGAATGTAAATAATTCCATTTACTTTTATTATTGCATAATAATGCATTCTGCGGCACCCCTTGCCTTCAATTTGCCTCAATAATATTTTGAGGGGACTGTTTTTTCTTCAAATGGAACCATTTGCAGGGGTGAGAAATAAAAAATTTCGATTTCGAAAAAGATGGGGTCACCCTACTGAATATATACAAAAAACATACAAGTCGAATTGAAAACCCCCTAAATTTCTTGAAATCGGTTAGAAATAGTTCAATTAGATAGTTATCCCCACAGACTGAACAGTTCATATTATAGTATTTTAAGAGCATTGACTCTACTCTACTCCTAAATACTTTGTTGCTTTCACATTTTGAAGACAACTAATTAAATAATTTGATAGCCATTATCAGAGGTCCATTAGCTACCATAAGACAGACATGCTATTTTAAGATATTTCTACGTTGACAGTTCATAGTGGATAATTATTTGTCTTAGTTTTATTGCCAACAAATTGTTGTCGATTACATTTTAGGTAACAAACACTAATTAAAATATATAAGCAAGCCATCATTGAAATGTGCATGCCTGCAGGAAAGTGGTGTGAATCCTTGAAAAACATAGCAAGGTTTATTTCTTTGGGAAGATGAACAGATCAATAATCATATCTTGTTTATCCAACAAATTATACAATAATTAAGCCATGACTAGAAATATCACAATTCATTCTCGTTTTTAATACGATTTTCCCCGCAATAAATGAAACCTAATAAAAAATATCAATAATTTCACAGAATCACTGTTTAACATCTTCGATTTTGAGTAACCCAGAATAAATATTCATTATGGTTTTTGGTGTAAGCAGATAAATTTTGAGTAGTTAGTTAGTAGTTGAATCAAATGTATCACAGATAGAGGCGAAATATATTCATTTTAAAACAACTGCTTTCCCGGCTATTTGCTTTCTAATAACTCAATATTCATTGTAGTAAATGACTGAGAAGCCGTTGTTTAAAAAGAAATATGGTTGTTTTTAAATGCGGACAATTATGAGCAACATGTTCACATTGTTCCAAATGCCGTAGTGAGTACTTATAGCGAAATAATCATACTGAGTATAAACTCAGCCTGGCATCATTTGTATAAAATTACTAATTAAATGTGACCAAAAGGTTTAAACTAGCCTTCGTCGCAATTTCACGAACAATATTGTTTTTCATTTATTGCGATACGAGCTATATACAAAGAGGAATATTTCAAAAACATTATGTGGAATTCGGATTCCAAAACAATTTTTTACACCTCTTGTAATGCTTACAAGTTCCAGCAAAAAATGTTACTGTAACGTTTCTTTTTTTGAACCTTTACTCCACTAAAAATATTTTACTCCATTGTTTTTTGTTTTCATCTTGTATATTTCTCTTGTTATACTTTCTTTGCATAACTATTTAGTTAAATAAATTAAACAAGTTTTTTTATTATCTTCAGCAGTCTTTCTATTATTGAAACATAATGTTAAATTCCCGAATAATTTTTTTTTTAGTTAAAATTATTTTAAACATTGTTTCTAGATCCAGGCTTATTTTGTATAATAATTTCTTTGCAATTTTTATATTGTATTTTTTTATAATTTTATCGTTGTCTCCATATTTTTTTAAAATTTAAATCTGATTATTTCGCTCATTCATGTCATAGCCAATAGAAGCTCGGTTTTTTGACAATATTGTACCAATTAAATTATATTATCAGTGGCTTTTGACAGTACCAACACAAAACATTTATCGCCATAATTTCCTCTATCGACGCATTGACAGATTTATTGTGGTGATATTTTGACATATGTCATGTTTTGTTTCGAGAAATATTTTCCGCAAATAGGACCACTCATGTTTTAAATTTTATGTATACATTTTTTTCTCTAGCTTATTGCTTATTGTTAACGTAACTTGTATTGTATTATATATGTAGTATATAATAATATAAACATAACATAACCACACCATAAGTAGACAACTCCCAATCCCAAAGGGTGTCTGGAGTATATAGGCTTAGGCACAAATTAAGGCTGTGTTACCAATGTCAAATATCGTGTTCATTAATTCATCATTCCCTCATTCTTTGGAGGATTTGTTCTTAAAAACGAACCAACAAAATTGAGATTTGATTTATTAATTTAAATCTGTTATGTATCATATTTTATATTTGAATACTAAATGAAATTAAGTTTTCAAAGTTTCTCTTTTGGATTATTAAATGCGACGGTAATTGATCTATAATTATTTCATATTATTTAATGGGACTCAAATCTAATACATAAAAATCTCGTGTCACAGTGTTTGTTAACGAACTCCTCCGAAACGGCTTAACCGATTTTTGTGAAATTTTTGGTGTATATTTGGTAGGTCTGAGAAAAGGTCGTAGGCTATTTTTTATAACCCTAGGTGATAAGGGTGGCCCTTTTTGGACAAAAATTTATAATTTACATGGCAAGACAACATTTGCTGGGTCAGCTAGTATTCAAATAAAATGTGGCCCATAATACATATAACTTTTTTTCAGGTTAAATATATTTATTGTGATATATTTAACGTGAAAAAAAAATACAGCGATATAAAAAAGCTCGCAAAAAAAAGGTAAAGGGTACCGACCGCCTTTGATTAATATGCACCGCCCGCCGCTCCACGTTGTCTATCGCTTGTCCACGTTGACCACATAATTTATTCCAACCTATCATATTCCGGTAGAGAAAATTTCAACCAATTATATTCATTATACATTGTGTTAGGAAATATGTGACCATTTTTTTGTGATCATAATAAAAGACGCCGAACACTTTTATGGCCTGTTATGTAAATAGACTGAAATTGATACATGGTCGGTACCCTTTACGTCTTTTTTGCGAGCTTTTTTATATCACTGTATTAAATGTGGGCCCTACTATACGTAATTTGCTCTTATAATAGATTAAGTTTTTAGAAGAATTTGCTGAATTATACTAATATTAGTTTGACATTCTACTACTAGATGGCGGGACAGAAGTCGTTCGAAGTGGTAGAGTAGTATTACTATGAGAAGATGACAACAAAAAATATGCGCAGAAACGAGTTTGTGCACTTCATCATTCTAAACCAATGAGAACGAATTACGTGAGACTCAATGTTGACACAAGTGGCGGCGGTGGCCTGCAGTAGAGCGGCGGCGTCGGTAATAATAATAATAAAATAACTTTATTATGTAAAGTTAAAAATTCGCGCATGTTGGCTCCGCCCCTGTCATCTTCTCATAATAATACTACTCTAAATAATAATACTGTAAAGACAGTAAGAACAGGGTCGGACTTATTTTTCATTTCTCTAATGTTTGAAATAAATTTTAAAAGAATTTTAATTTATTTATCCACATTCCACATCCACTATTACTGATTACATATTTTTAAGATTATTTAATTTCTTTTTATTTATGACAGACGGGGCTTGATCTCTTGAGCACATACTACAATAGCACATACTACATACAAAGAGAATTGCCAGTGGCTATTTATGAAGGACTTTTTTCTCAACTTGTACGTAAAAACAAAGTATTATAATAAGCTATTATAATTTCTTATGATTAAAATTTTTTAATAATAAAATTGATACGCTGAGTATTTAGTATTCTTTATATTTGAGCATATAATTTCACTCTTACTGCATAATTCCAGAACATTTTTACAAAAAATGCTAATTTTTGTACTTTTTATATTTCCAATAACTTTTTGTTAGTAATATTGCTAATAAATTATCATTACTATAAAAAGTGATTATAATTATACCAAGGGACTAATTGTACCTATTTTTAATCCCGACTGTGAAGAATCAATGTCACGAGGGATACAAAAGAACTTTGATCTTATGGTATATGGACTATCTATCTTTGCACACACTTTTTAATAGAGTATATATTCAATAATTATTTTGAATTGAAAGAGTACACTGTTTCTTTTACTTCCCGAAGGAGAATTCAAATTCTTTCTGAGAGTAAATGTGACACTTTAGTCTTTAAAAATGATAATTAAACTTGCATCACTAAAATATTGTTTTGAAGACGTTAATGCTCAATTTTTTTTTCCATTCTGATATGAATGTTTATTGACCGCATAAAAAAATATCTACATTGTTCACTAGTGTTTCCTCTTTATTAACTAAATAACTGTAAATACTCGATATTATTTCATATTACACACAAACAAAATGTTAATTTCCTGGTGTTCAAAGTAATTTTATTGGTCAAACTAGCTATATGAAAAAGTATAAGGGAACTTGTCGAAGATGCTACCCAACTAGAAGTTTAGGACGCGTCTTCAATCGATGCATCGAAGCCATCAATTTGTTAAAAAAACCTGTACATTTAAATGTGACCGCACATACCGAGGATGCTAGCAGCAATTTACCCCGAACTTCTAGCTGCGTAACATCTTCGGCATGTTCATACCTTAACACAACACTGCTCCACATTCAAGGTCAGTGAACAGTGTGTGGAGGGTCAATATCTCGTCAACCATTTATTTAAAAAATGTCTGAATTAAAAATTGTGACAGCAAGAGTGGTGTGGCGATCAGTTCACTTGCTGGGTAAATATAAGTCATACCTTAAGCTCAAGTAACTAGGGAAAAAAGAAGAAAAAACAAAAACAGAATAACAATTTTATTAATTAAATAATAATTACATGTATTTTGTAAATGTTATTCTAAAAAACTTCTTCGAATATATATATATTACCAAATTTTATTTAAGTCATGAATATTTGCTATAAATTGGTGACCCCTACAAGAGTACGCAATTGATACGCAACATAAGTACAAATTTTTGTTAGATTAAAAGGGGATCTGAATTGTTAATACGCAAAAACGGAACGACAGAACTCCAACGAACAATCCAGAAGAAACTCTGATAAAAGTTTGAAAATATTGAGAAACGAGAGCAAATTTAAATAAGCTATGGATTACATCTATTCAGATCAAGCAAGAAATCTCCGTTAAAATCCTGGAAGATTAAAACTCCAACAAGGCTCCTGATATTCCGCATGAATCCAAATTCGAAGACTTGGAAGTATATATTCCCAACATTCTCCTAAATCAATCCTAGACGGCGAAGAAGTAAAATTTTATTTATTTAAATCAATCCTAGTCGGCGAAGAAGCAAAACTTTATTTATTTAGTAAGTGAATTGTTTTGCCATTTATCATTATTTCTTCGTTATTTAAAAGAATCAGACAGTCATTCAACGTTGACGTCTCAAAAGACATCGCAAACAGCAAATTATATTCAATCAATTCATCAATCAATCAATTAGTCATCGATTTATTATTTCTTTCTTTTAAAAATGGCACCACCTACAGAAAATATTGTATTGGATGACATACCAATTTCATCAGGTGCATGGACATCTCATGGTAATTACGCCGCGACCATTAAATTACCACCTTTCTGGGTATCCAAACCAGAAATATGGTTTACTCAAATTGAATCACAATTTTCTATTCACAGGATTGTTAGCGATCGGAAAAAATACGATTATGTCATTGCCAGTTTACCCCCTGAAATTATTACCACGGTGTATGACGTTGTCACTAATCAGCCAGAAAGAGATCTATATGATAACTTGAAAAATATTCTAATTTCTCGTTTGACCTCAAGCGAGGAAAAGCGGTTAGAGGACCTCCTCTCTGGTTTCCAGATGGGAGACCTGAAGCCGTCAGATTTTTACCGGTCAATGCTATCAACGGTCGGAGGTTCCCATGTGGTGAGCCAGGAGCTCCTAGTCAAGTTGTGGAAGAGGCGATTACCAAAAACAATCTTCATTACAATTACCGCGTCATTACCTGAGATTAAGGAATTAATCGACATTGCTGATCGAATATGGAAATCGTGTCAAAATTCTATGACTTCCCTTACCTCAAATTCAATTTGTAACGTCAATCCCACTGTTTCTACATCTAATTTGATCGCAACATTTCAAGACACGTTAAATCAGGTGTTACACAAACAAGAAATCAATTACTTGCTATTGAATCTAAAGTTTCTTCAATACCTTCCACTACTCCTACAGTTTCTGGAACTTATTGCGATAGTTGTAGAAGTCGACTCGACTCAAGAAATCGCAGAGGCTCGAGGCCCCGTTCTAACAGTCTAAGTGGTACCAGCGTTAGATATAATCCATCTAATACCAAAGTTTGCTATTACCATCAACTTTATGGTCGTAAAGCATTTAAGTGTCTCGGAGATTGGTGCACTTTCGCCAAAGATGTCAAAACCGACAATCAAAGATGACTAAATGTCAATAATATTTTGACAACTGATGTTAAAACTTCGGATAGTAAACGTCATCTTTTTATATTTGATAATACTAATAAATTAGAATTTCTCATTGACACGGGCGCTGATTTATCAATAATACCTCGGAATCTGTTAACGAATACTAGAAGAAACCCCGATGTTGTACTGACAGCAACTAATGGTTCAGTTATAAATACCTTCGGAAATAAATTTTTGAAAATTGATTTAAACTTACGTAGGTTATTTCCTTTCGTTTTTAATATAGCAGATATTAATATCGCCATTATCGGAGCAGACTTTTTAGCTCATTTTGGTTTAGTTGTTGATTTGAAACATAAATGTTTAATCGACAATATGACTAGTTTGTCAACATATTTATTTTCAAACAATGGTCCGTTACATTCTCCTAAGTTATTTAGCATATCAAATGAATTCACTGCATTACTTTTACAATTTCCTAGTTTAATTAGCTCTCCAAATTACAATTTGCCCGTTAAACATTCCGTTGAGCATTATATTGTTACAGAAGGTCATTTACCTTTCTCACGCCCACGTAGGTTGGATAGCATTAAAATCAAGATAGCTCAGGATGAATTCAATTCTATGGTAGAATTAGGTATTTGTGTGCCTTCTTCTTCTTCCGTATCCTCACCATTGCATATGGTGGAAAAAAAGAGCTGCGACTGAAGGCCTTGTGGAGACTATCGTCGTCTAAATTCAATTACTGTTCCTGACAGATACCCGTAGCCCCACCTCCATGACTTTAACTCGCAGTTGTATAATTGTGTTATTTTTTCAAAAATAGATTTGGTACGTGCTTATCACCAAATACCTGTCGCAAAAAGTGACGTTTTTAAAACAGCGATTACTACTCCTTTCGGTTTGTTTGAATTTGGGCGTATGCGTTTCGGCTTACGTAACGCCGGTCAAACTTTCCAACGTTTCATGAACGAAGTTTTAGTAGGTTTACTCTTCATTTTTGTCTATTTAGATAACATCCTGATTGCAAGTAAATCTAGTTCGGAACATTTTGAACACTTGAAACTTGTTTTTCAGAGGTTAAATTGTACGGCATAAATATTAAACCGTCAAAATGCATATTAGGTGTCAGTCATTTAACATTTTTAGGACACAATATTTCTTCAGCCGGTATTTTACCTTCTTCTGAACGTGTTGATGTCATAAATAATTTTTTCTTACCTACTACAGTCAAACAACTTCAGCGTTTCATAGGTATGGCTAACTTTTATCATCGTTTCATACCTTCTTTCGCTGAAATCTTAATTCCTTTACATGCACTTTGTACTAGATTACTGCATGATAAAATTAAAATAATAAATGATTGGCCTACCGACTGTCTTGACAGTTTTTCCAAAGCCAAAGCTGCTATAGCTGGCGCAACCTTTTTAGCACATGCACGTTGTGATGATAGCTCGTTTTTATCGCTGACTGTTGATTGTTCTAATGTCTCTATGGGGGCAGTTCTTGAACAGCGCGATGACGAAGGTGTACTTGCCCCATTAGCCTTCTTCTCACGAGAGCTTACCTTGGCACAGACAAAATACAGTTCCTTTGACAAGGAACTTCTTTCTTTATTTACAGCGATTAAACATTTCAGATTTTTACTTGAAGGTCGCACATTTATTTGCTTTACTGACCATAAACCTTTGGTCAAAGCATTATTCACTAAAACTGAAAGATCTCCCAGGCAAATTAGACATTTAGAATTCATTGCTCAATTTGCCTGTGAAATCCGACATATCAAAGGGAAAAATAACATTGTTGCAGACACCTTACTACGTGAGCAAGATACGTCTTCTTTACAACAATGCATTTCCCCAATTGTTACCCAAAAGTCTAACCTAGTTGATATTAACTTTGACTTAAATTTATTGAGCGAAGCTCAGAAAGATAATTCTGACCTTAAATTTTTATTATCAGATACTTCATCGAACACAAAGAGAACTTTTCATTTAAAGAAAATTAGAATTCCACTTTCTGACAAGTTTATTTGATGTGACGTTTCCCGTCCTAAACTTCTTCCTTATGTTCCTATCGTTTATAGACGGACAATTTTTGATATATTTCATGGTTTATCTCACCCTGGTATCAAAGCGACTAGAACATTAGTTTCTAAAAATTATTTTTGGCCTAAAATGACTTCAGATTGTAATCTCTGGGCAAAAATTTGTATTAGCTATCAAACTAATAAAGTGACAAGACATACGAGGAGCCCGATTGCTAACTTCGGTATACCTAAAGGACGATTCGACCACATACATATAGATTTAATAGGACTATTACCTCCTTCTAAAGGTTGTTCTTATATTCTTACTGTGATCGAGTGTTTTACTAGATGGCCCGAAGCTTATCCACTTCAGGATATTACTGCAGAAACTGTAGCGCGTATGTTATTTCAGAATTATGTTTGTCGATTCGGTGTCTCTGTCACAGTGACAACCGACCAAAGCGTTCAATTTGAATCAAAACTCTTCAAAGAATTTTCAAAATTTCTGGGATTTCATATAATTCGTACGACACCATATCATCCTTCCTCGAACGGAATGATTGAAACGTTTAATAAATCTCTTAAAACTGCTCTGAGAGCTAAGACTTCTACACCACATTGGGTAGATGAACTTCCTATCATACTATTAGCTCTCAGGACCATCCCTAAAGACGATTTGCAATGTTCCTCCGCAGAACTCGTTTTTGGTCAAACTTTACGAATACCTGGTGAATTTTTTATTAAATCATATACTTGTCTGGATATTCCTTATTTTATTACTAAATTACGTACTTCATTTAATAATTTAACATTCATTCCACCCGTTCACCACGTTAATTACACATCATTTGTCAGTCCAGACATCTCGAATTGTAGTTTTGTTTTCGTTCGGAAAGAACGTTTTAAAAAAAATGTTCACTCCACTGTATGATGGACCTTTTAAAGTGTTGTCCCGTACAGATAAGTTGGTTACTTTTGTTAAAGGAACTAAAACCGTCACGGTAAATATTGACAGGATTAAACCAGCATATTTATTATCTGACAAATGCGATGTTACTCCACCGTTGATTAAGAAAGTTCGTTTTGCTATTGACGAATTGAATAGCTGACTGATCTTTTTCTTAGCGGGGCAGTAGTGTGGCGATCAGTTCACTTGGTGGGTAAATATAAGTCACACCTTAAGCTCAAGTAACTAGGGAAAAAAGAAGAAAAAACAAAAACAGAATAACAATTTTATCAATCAAATAATAATAACATGTTATTTTAAATGTTATTCTAAAAAACTTCTTCGCATATATATATATATTACCAAATTTTATTTTATTCATGAATATCTGCTATAAGTGGCATAAGCTAAAATTGCTTTTAAATAGGTATGGGTGTCCCACATAGTGATGGCAAAAAATTTTTATAAGGTCAGCCCCGCACCGGAGTAGTGATTAGGTGATGTGGTAGTGACGTGGTAACCATGTGGCAGGAAACATTAGAGAATCGCTTAGGACTGGTTTCCAGGCGTCAAGAACTTGCGGATAATGATTGTCCGCTTCATTATGCGTACCACATCGGCGCACGCCTTACCTAAATTGTACACCCATTCAACATTTTTTTATATATATTTGAATTTGATCGAACTCTATACTGCCGTATATTATTTTAGGCTCACACTGCGGTGCTGTCACGGTATTAAACTTCCAAAAAATTTGCAGTGAATATCAAGAGCAAAACCAAAAACGAATTTTCGTAAGTGGGACTGTCGTTTCACTTTGAATGTTAAGGATAGGATTTTGCTGAGTGAGAGGGAAATATGCGTTTACTTCTAGTTCATTATAAATATTTAAAAAATCATAAATGGTATAATCGTTAAAATTGTTTTAGGTACTTCCCATTGCTCTAAGGAATACAACCATATACAGTTTTTGTCATAAATTTTGTATGTAGTTAAACGCCATGCTTTAATAATGAAATTATGAAGTATTTTCATTAACAAACTACAATATTCGAGTACAACAGAAATTTACAATAAAGAATGTATATTAGGGCCCACCTTTTTCGAAATCGAAATTTTTTATTTCTCACCCCTGCAAATGGTTCCATTTGAAGAAAAAACAGTCCCCTCAAAATATTATTGAGACAAATTGAAGGCAAGTGGTGCCGCAGAATGCATTATTATGCAATAATAAAAGTAAATGGAATTATTTACATTCTTTGGTTGATGCATTGTTTTTTTTTTTTTAATCAGCAACATTTATCTTTAGAATGACTAATCAAGTCATACAAATATCAAAGACATTATCTGTTGTGATTATGACATGTCATACTACTGTAAATTCGTAGTCTAAGAAAACTAGACTAGAAGTTTTTGAAATAAAACTCTCGTTTTATCTTTGTGTATTTTATTATGAAACGTTTTTTTCATACATAGTACCAAATATTATCCTAAATCTACAAGACATATAGTAATAAAAACAATATTTTTGCACTAGGCCAAAGCATGCGACAGGGTTTCTTTTTTTACATTTGGAAACTGTGATTTATAATCATTTATAACTTGGAGTAAAAACTGTTTTTGGTCTTCATTTTTTGTTAAAATGTCATTATAGTCAGTAATAAGTTTGATTCCTCTCTCAGCATCATTTACAACTTTAATTTTGTTTACAATATTGAAACATCGGGTATAACTTTCATTTTCCCTCCATGTTGTTGGATCATTTTCCAAAAATTCCATAGACAAACCCAATTTTTGAAAAAACTGTTTAGTGTTCTCGCATATGAAGTCCTGAATTTCCTTGTTTTCAACGTCAGTAATATTACTAATCATAAGTCGTTTAATACCCTCTTGATTTGGAGCTTTCCTATTCAAAGCTTTAACCATTTCTCTTTTAGTGGTAATTGAAATATCGTCATGAAAGAAAGATAAGCCAACATTTACTGAATTAAGGTACCACAAATGGTTCACTATTTTCCTACTTGCGGCTTGAGATATTTCTTTGTCAATATTTTGATAATTAATGAGTTCTTTACAAAAGTCTAAGTCATGAAGCGGTGCTTTACTAGCAAATGACGCTGTAAACCAGGCCTTTACATAAACCTTTACAATAAAGAGACATATATCTTCAATACCTATTTTTCTTTTTTAGTTAGTTGGAACTGATCTTGGAAAAAAAATATTTTTAGACAGTAAATGGCTTTGGCCATCCAACGTGCATGATGAAATGCCCCTGGTTGATAGAATGTCGTGTGAGTGGGCTCTTCTTCAACAAAAAGTTTAGAAAGCATTAAAAATTCTTTATAATCATCACGAGGCTGTTGCAAAGTTAAAGCTGAATTTAGAAACTTTACAATTTCGGCTTTAACTGGTTGTAAAATGTTTTTAATTTTTGATACCTGAAATTCAGTTTTTAGTTTATTTTGATCTATTTTAGGCCAAAATTCCCTAAAACGTTTAAATAGTGGCACATTTGGACCAGATGAGGAAGGCATTTTTGTGTCAAACACACTTCTCAAAACCACTTCAAAAATATGATGTCTACAAGGAAAATATAGAATATCTCTTTCTAATTTTTGTTGCAATGTGGCTGCCCCATTTATATAACCCATATTTGATGCTGTTGTATCACACAAAGCTATTACATTTTCGTCCAAATTCCATTCACAAAGCACATCATAAACTGCTTCAGTCTGTTCTCTTCCAGTTGAATTGGGCAAAGCTGGTATTCCAAGTAGTTGTTCAATATCTCCACTTGTAACTAAGATAGCAAGTCTATCGATATTTCCCATTCCAGTGAGAGAAGGTAAAAGTTTTCCATCCCAATGGATGACTGGGGCCGGCAATTCAGAATTACCGAAGGCAGTTTTTAATATTTCAGCTCTTTCTTCGCGGATGCGTTGTCTAGAGCGCTGAAGTGTGGTTCTGCTGATGGACAAAGATGTGGTGTCATGTCCTAGTGCTTCTGCTACTGCCGTCAAAATATGGACTCCATACCTGTCGCTTATTTTGCAAGCATCAAATGCAGCGGCTATTTTTGGTATGATGATGTTACATGTTCCATACAATCTCCTCTTCTTTGGCTGTGACGGGCCAGGCTGGTCTTGTAACAACTCTTCTTGGGCTTCGATTATTTCATCTTCATTTTCGTTGGAGTCGGCTGAATTACTACTTGATGATGGACAGGTGACTGTTTCCTCTAATCTAGCTTTTTCTTGTTGACTTCGTTGCATTCGTTCGGATAATTTCTGTAATTTCTCCTCAGCTGATTATTCTTGAGAAGCAAGTTGGTATCAATACCATGCATAAATCCAGGACGTCCCTTTTTTCTTTGGTTAATTAAAAACTGCTTATCTTCATCTATTTTCATCAACTCCAATGCATTTGCATGAGAAATGTCAAAGAGATCGTCCAATTTTTCAACGAAATTGTTTTTTTTACTCCCGCACTGGCCCTTTTAGCCGATTTTTGTAAGTTCCTCCACTCTGCATAAAGTTTATCTAGTTTAACACAATGAAAATCCTGACGTGTCGGAGTGCGAGCTTTATCCCAAAAAACTGACACCTTTTTTATTGTTAATTTAGCACTTTCATGTACACTTAGCTTCACTTCACGAATGTTATAAAAGAGCACTTGTAATACTTGTCTATTAGACGGCAATTTATTGCCAATGATTTGTGACGAATAGTGTCCAACTAAGTAAATGAAAGTATCCTTTCGTAAGGATCTAACATCAGCCATCGTTAAATGTTTTTTCAAAAAGGAACGTATGCTAGAACTTATAATGTCACCACTGTAAAACACAATTGCAAACTGACATAAAAACCTACCGTAGGTGCATTATATTTCCAAACTTCCAAAACAAATAATTTCTAGGAAATAATTACACCAATAAAACATTATGAGAAAAGAGGTAGATATTTGTATTTTAATTAAATTTAAGTGTATTACCGTAATAAAATCTTATCTACAAATTTCTACCTGAATGCGGCACAGGTTACCGTAATAAAATCTTATCTACAAATTTCTAACTGAATGCGGTACGGGTTACCGTTCACTGATTTATCTGAAACTTTGACATAAATTATTCCTAGTATAATAGTATATTTTCGTGGGGTGAGACTTAAAAAATACGCAAAAAAAATTCACCCCCTATAGAGACGGGCCACCCTGATGTATATAGTTGTATTCATTAGAACAATAGCAAGTATCTAAAACACATGTAATTACCATGAAGGTAATTAATTGCCAAAACATTTTAAACAAAAATATATTGGGCGTTTCATTTGAAAAAAATGAGTTGAGATGTTATGGGCTATGACAGTTCACAAGTACGTAAAATTTCAATTACCTGGAGAACGCCTTGTTGAATTTGCTTATGAGAATTCAACTCTAAATATATATATAAACAATTTTAGAACACATCACTCTTAATTTTTCACAATTTTTGTCCAAGATACTCTTTCATATTTGAAACGATTCAGGAGATATGGACTGTTCGCGCACTATTGTATAACGGTCCTTTTTCCAAAGAGCACAGAGAAACTTACTGAAAGAGATTACAGTTAAATTACAATACAATATCTGCATATTTGTACATTTCAATGTAATAAATTTAAACCAGTATTTATTTCATCCACAGTCCTATACTCACTGCAGAATTAAACTTCCAACGATTTCGTCTCACTTAAAATATAAAATTAATACAAGTTTCCATTTCCTCTAAATTTCCTTAAGATATCATCTAGTATTCTAAAAAAAAATATATATATTGGAATGGTAATAATAATTGTATCTGATAGAAAAATTCTAACATTCGTGGACGACTGTGAAGATTGCTAGATTGAGGCACAAGCCGAGACCTAGTAACACGGAGTCCAGGAATGTGGCTTTTCCTACGAAGTATATATGTTATATAATATTACACGCTATCTTATTGCGACTTAGCCATAATAAACCTTCACAGGTATATCGTATTTCACGATAACAGCTTCTCTTATTAATTGCTTATCTTCAAGATATCATATTACACCTTTGTTTCTCATAACTTGTGCAGACTGCAGAACTGCAATTCCTTTGTTATATATTTTGCTTACTCAGGTTCTGTATGTTATAAATATGACTAAACATGCTTTGTTGAATCAGTTATTAAACTCAGTTAGAATGCAACACTTCTAATTTATTATTATATTCCTTCTTCAAGAGCCAACGTTGGCTCCATTAAATAAATAAATCCTTTTTAAAAAGTCACTCATGTGAACCGTGATCTAACATTGGCGCAGTCGGTAGGATCCGTAAACATCATCAGAACAAGAAGCCTAACTGGTAGTGAAGCGTAAGAGAACAAGGAGAACATCTGCAGAAGGTGCCTAACTAGTGCGTGTACATCTATTAGAACAAGGAGACCTTCCTCACTGGTGGTGGCGGATCCCAATCCCTTGACGGACGAAGAACCTACTCATGGAGATGAAATTAATGTAAGTCATTTTTAAGAATCATCTCGTTATTTTATTTTTCATTTTTACAATTATTATTTCTCACAATTATTTACGTGTATTATACCGCTAATACACTCGGCAAACAAAGCCAATTCTGTTATCAAACAAATCCTATACAAGCTACAACGCAACAATTTTAATTTTAAGTTATTTATTTTCGTATTCACGAAACAACTGTGTATTATACAGTTAATACACAATTTATTAACGTACGCAACATAACAAACTATTTCAATCTAATTTCCGTATCATACTGCTGATACGCAACCAACTTTAGTTCAAAAATTTCCAAACAAAAAAGCAAAATGCCAGACAGAGCTCAACCAGAGCCGGTTCAACCAGTTCAACCAGTAGTGCCGACGACAGCCGAGCAACCAGAGCAAGTCGAGCACGAGGTAGAGCCTTACAAACTCTCAGAAATTTTCTCGTTAATTCCGGAGTTCGATGGTAACGCCATCAACCTCCAAACTTTCCTAAACTCATGTCAGTGTGCCCAACGCATGGCAATTCATGACCAGAAAATCTTGTTAACAGTGCATATTAAAAATAAACTAAAAGGTAAAGCTGCCGAACTTATAAATTCGCGCAACCCTGCCATATGGCCAGAAATTAAAGCACTTCTAGAAACCCACTTCGGTGACTCTAGAGATTTAACAGCTCTTATTCAAGACCTACAAAGAATTCACCAATTGCCTGGTGAATCTGCATTAACATTTGTTTCGCGTCTACAAACGCACAATGCGAAAATGCACGCTGCAGTGCAAAAACAAAATCTATCTTCAGAGCAAAGAACCGCGCAAACAAACCTGATCGAAACTATGACATTAAATAATTTGTTAACGGGTCTAGAACCAAATCTAGGCAGAATAATACGTGCCAGTAACCCTCCAACTATGATGAACGCAATTATTAGAATTCGGAGAGAACTACAACTTTCATATTTTGAACAACAAAAATTCCCAAAAAATAGTCCGGTCAAAAATCCACTAATTCAACAAAAGCGACCACAAGGTCCCAATTTACAACAAAAGTTTTGTTCCTTCTGTAAACGGAATGGACATGTAATAAGCGAATGCCGCACAAGGCAACAGTCTCAAAACTTCCAGAGACCAAGTTTCCAAGGAAACCCAAACTCACAAAATTTTTCTCATCAAAACTTCGCACAACCGAGTAATAATCAATTTAGCCAGAGGACATTCCCTCAAAATAATCAGCCAAATCAATCACAGCAAAACAGGCCCTCAGCCATAAGGCCGAACCCCAATTTTATGCAACAGCGACCATCAGCTATCCAACCTAACCCAAATTTTAATCGCTTTAACCAGCAAAAAGCTCATCATTTGAATTACGAACCCTATGACAATTATGACAATCAATGTAACTATAATCAATATAATGACTACTCACCCGATTATCAAAACGTAAGTGATAGTTATGAAAATTACGATTCAAGCAACGCTCAAAACTTTTCAGATAATTATACGGCTAATTCTCAATATGAGCAGTACGAGAATTATACTGCTAATTCTCAAACACTACAGGAGGATTATACTGCTAATCCTCAGGATTTTCGCTTAGATCCGGAGTACCCCGCGGATACTCCAACACAACGAATAGACCAATTCGACCAAATATCAAACCAAATACAAACAATGAATCTCAACGACAGTTTCGATCCAATGCTGAACTTCCCAGAACAAACGTTCATGTAAATACGCTTTCTCACACCTTATTAACCGTAAATTCAAAAAATCTTTACTACATCAAAGACGCAACCGGCAAATTTAAAATTCTAATTGACACAGGCGCAGGTATATCAATTTTTAAACCTAAAACAGCTGAAAATTACAGACGTAGATCTCCTGAAAACGTAATCATACAAGGTATCACTGATCAAAAAATTTATATCAACGAATCTGTTCTCATCCCCTTTTCAAATGAGTCACACAAAGTTTATATCTATAATCTAGATATAGATTTCGATGGATTATTAGGCGCAGACTTCCTAGAACATTACGAATGCAAAGTAGACTTTAAAAATAAACAACTAGTCACAAATTTCAAAACCGTACCACTATTTAAAGTTACGGAAGAAACTACAGTAAATTTACCTTTACAACCAACTATTAATTCTGATATAAAAAATTCAAATTTAAGCAACATCAAAAATTTAATTTCTATTGAACCTCGTATGGAAAAAATTTGTAAACTAAAATGTAACCTGCGAAATACCGAGGCTATACTGTTAGCCCAGGAAAATGAGAAAGTACGCTTACCAAATGCAATTGTCAAAATCGATCACAATGGAGAATTTTTAACTTCAATAATAAACGCAAACGCTATTCCAAAAACCATAAACTTTTCAAATCTTAACCTAGAGCCAGTACAAAAATTCAAGTCAATTTTTAACTTAAACGCGCAAAACTCTGACCAACAACTAATGACGGACAGATCCTTCGAAATCAGGAACGAATTGCGCTTGGATCATCTAAACGAAGAAGAGGCCGAAATAGTAACGCAGCTTTGTTTAGACTTTCAAGATATATTCTATTTAGAAGGAGACATTTTGACCTTTACTAATGAAATCAAACACCCTATTGACACCGAAAATTCCCGACCGATATTCACTAAATCGTATCGATATCCTCAGGTCCATAAAGAAGAAGTTAAGTCCCAAGTATCGAAAATGTTAAGTCAAGGTATTATTCAACCCTCAATCTCACCTTGGTCCTCTCCTGTCTGGGTAGTTCCCAAAAAACTGGACGCTTCTGGTAAACAGAAATGGCGCGTCGTAGTCGACTACCGCAAACTCAACGAGGTTACAATTGGTGACAAATATCCTCTGCCCAACATTTCCGATCTTTTAGACCAACTTGGCAAATGCCAATATTTCACAACCTTAGACTTGGCTTCTGGTTTCCACCAAATTGAAATTAATCCCGCAGATATTCAAAAAACTGCTTTCACAGTTGAGAACGGTCATTATGAATTCGTGCGAATGCCATTTGGACTCAAAAACGCTCCATCAACTTTTCAAAGAGTTATGGATAACATCCTGTTAGGTATTCAAAATGAACGATGTCTCGTCTACATGGACGATATCATTATTTACTCTCCTACAATTCACGAACACATTTCTCGTCTAACTGAAGTCTTTAAACGCCTTCAAAAAGCCAACCTCAAAATTCAACCAGACAAATGCGAGTTTCTCCGCAAGGAAGTCGCTTATTTAGGACATCTCATTACAAAAGACGGCGTAAAACCGAACCCTTCGAAAGTTGACGCTATTTTAAATTTTCCTCAACCGAAAAATCCAAAAGAAATTAAATCATTTCTAGGCTTAGCCGGATATTACAGGCGCTTTATCCCAAACTTCTCCAAGATAACCAAGCCTTTAACAAAACTACTACAAAAAGACGTACCATTTCTCTTCAACAATGATTGTATAAATTCCTTTCAAAATTTGAAACAAACATTAACGACAACTCCGATATTAATCTACCCCAACTTTGATGAACCTTTCGTTCTAACCACTGATGCGAGCGCATTTGCCGTCGGCTCAGTGCTGAGCCAGGGGCCCATTGGCAAAGATTTACCCATTGCCTATGCTTCTAGAACCTTGTGCAGCGCAGAAACTAAGTATTCAACGATTGAACGCGAGCTTTTATCGATAGTATGGAGTGTAAAGCACTTTAGACCATATCTGTATGGTAGAAAGTTCAAGCTTGTCACCGACCATAGACCACTCACCTGGCTATTCTCTATAAAAGATCCAGGAAGTAGACTTGCCCGTTGGCGACTCAAATTAGAAGAGTACGACTATGAAATAATTTATAAACCCGGTAAAATCAATAAGAACGCGGACGCACTTTCCAGAATCAAAATTAATCATTTTTCCGAATGTTCAAAATTCTATTCAAAAGTTCTAGCCGCGAATGATGAAGAGTCAGACGACGACGAAAACCCAGACGATAACAACGAAATCACTAACGAACAAATTTCCCGAGAATTTGAAACTTTCACCAACCTATATAAAACAACATCTTTAATTGACTATTCGAAAATCAAAGCCTCGAACAAACAACTTTTGTATCGAGAACATAAAGATATTATAACCTTCTTCCAACAAAATAACTTACAAGACCTACATCACAAAATTATTGAGGATATATTCGAAGAAAACCCCGAATTTCATAACGATAAAATCAATATTGTATCGAGCAAAACAGTCAGACATAGGAGATATTTTATCATTCCCCTACCGTTTGATATCGAATCCGTAATTGAACATCTATTTTTGGTATTATTTAAAAACCAAGATGTTCTAGATCTCTCTAAGACATACTTTGTCGAAAATAACTTAGACCTCCCCATTCTTGAAATCCTATCATTCATTTTTGCGGAAAAAGACTTAAAAGTAGTAATTTGTCAAGATATCGTCAGAACTGCCGACGAAGATGAAATTCCAATTATATTGGAGCAAAATCATTTTGGTAAAAATAATCTACACCGTGGAATAAATGAAACGATTCGAAGAATTAGAGAAAAATACACTTGGCAAGGTCTAACTAAAGACGTTGAAAATTTTATAAAAAATTGCGAAACTTGTCAAAAGACTAAAGTATGCCGGAAAAACCTTAACAACCCTCTAGTAGTCACAGAAACCCCAAGAACACCATTCGAAAGAATTAATATCGATTTATTTGAATTCCCAACTCGAAATTACGCTTTAACTATTCGCGACGAGTTAACTAAATTTACACAAGCCTATGCAGTCCCGGACAAATCCGCAAAATCTGTCGTAAATACCTTGTTGTTATACTTTCAACATTACGGCACCCCGCTAAGAATCCATTGCGATTACGGTGGCGAATTTGACAACCGCTTGCTCAAAGATCTCTGCACCCTCTACGACATAAAATTAACTTATTCAAGCGTAGGACATCCCCAATCGAACGGATCCATAGAAAGATTTCATGCTACTCTAGCCGAAATGATAAGAATCCACAAAACTGAAAACCCAAACGAACATCCTTTCACGATTTTACCATATGCAGTAATATGCTATAACAATTCGGTAAATAAAACACACGGTTTTACCCCATATGAACTTATCTTTGGTCATACATCTAACAGACCACCCGAAACTTTGTACAACCAAAAAGAATTAATAACTAAATACGTTAGAGATTTAAACAATAGAATATCCCACTACTATAAAATAGCCCGTAGTCGAACACAATCTCAAAAAGAGAAAGCAAAAGTTCGCTTCGACAGGAATATTCCCCAAAAACGACCTGAATACAAAATAGGTGACTTAGTTTATGTAAAAGAATCACAAATTAAGAACAAACTACAAAACAAATTTAACGGTCCCTTTAAAATAAAAGAAATTTTCCAAAATTCTGCTACCCTATTAAATCTCGAAACAAAACAAGAGACTAAAGTAAATTTTGATAGAATGAAACCATATACTGAAAATTAAATTTATTTTCAGGTTTCTCCTGCTGTTCGGATCAGCACTCTGTCAATACAAAATTACCCCGATCAATAACACTGTTGGTGTATACTATCACCAAGACACGGACATCGTGGTGACAAATGACAAATGGACTCTACTAGTGCATAAAAATATTTCATCCCTCAAACTAGCTTTTGACAAGAATCAAAATAATTTAGACAGAATCTTGAACACCCTCGATGGTGCTGATCAAAAATCAATCCTGTTTAGAAGCGAAGTTAAAACAGAGTTTAACCTTTTAATGCAAATAGCTAGTTCAATAAAAACGAAATTTGACGAAGTCTTTTTAGACACAAAGAGATATAAACGCGGAATACTTAACGGTTTCGGAACAATATTCAAATCAATTACCGGAAACTTAGACGCCGAAGATGGCGAGTACTACACTAACTGTATAAATAAATTAAATAATGACGAACATCAATTAGAAAACTTAATCAAAAATCAAATCTCAGTTACAACTTCTGTTATCAAAAATTTCAACTCAACTATACAAAAATTACAAATTGATGAGGAAACATTTAACAAAGATATCAAAGAAATCGAGCACACAATTCAAACTATGACTCAAACGATCCAAGCTGCCGAAATAAAACTAAAATTTTTATACATTTCCGAACAACTAATGGCCAGCTATTTGTACATCGAAGACAATCTAAACGATATTTTAAATTCAATAACATTCGCCAGATTAGGAATTATTCATTCATCAATCATAACACCTGATCACTTAGTAACGGCGTTACAAGAGATTTCACAGAGTTTGCGAAGGAACAATTTACCTCTTCCAATTAAACTATCAGCAGTTGCTCAATATCTGGATATTATTGAACTAAAAGCTTTTCAACTAGATTCTAACTTAATATTTGTTTTAACAATACCTCTCATTGAACCTCAAAATTACAACACCTTTCGTCTGTACCCTATACCTATACTTGATAACAGAACTGGTCTACATCACTTTTTATCTATTTCACAAAAGTTTATCGCGAGAGACGATGATTCTTTAATGTACATACCTATACAAAATTTGAAAGAATGCAAACCACTCTATTTTGGAACCAAACTATGTTCGAACCTGTTTGCATATCCTATCGACCAAAATGCCATTTGTGAAGCTAGAATATTAAAACCATTGCCGAAACTCCCAGAAAATTGTCAAACTTCCTTCATCATTAGTCAAGGATACAACGTCCAAGAACTTGAAGACAACACATGGCTAGTAATTAATTCCGAACCGCTTCACATTACCATCAACTGCCCGAAGAGAGAATCCATAACAGAGCTAATTAACAAAAATTCCATCATAAAACTACAACCAGGATGTTACGCCTATGCAGGCATTACTCGAATACAAGCCAGTGCTAAAGACTTTTCCGAAATTAAGGACAATTCACATCCAATCCAAATTCCTTTTGAATGCTGCAATCACATGCCCGACAAAATCGAAATCCCAAAATTAAAACCGCTTAAATTAAACAGTCTCGACGTAGAAGATTTAGATATTGCTAAAAACAAACTAGAGCAATATTCCAAAGACCTAGACGACCTCATAAACGAACCTTTTGTGACCAAACATGTATCTTGGTTCACATACTTCATAATCACTCTCATCATTCTATTAGTTCTACTTTACATAACTTGTAAATGCAGAAGAAGAAGATGTGGAGCATTGCGAATCCAACCCTCAACGGATAACCCTCCTTCACCTCCTTCAGAGCGAAGCAGAGTATTTACCAAATTTCCTAGACTGATCCCTCCAAGAAAGCGACCCGGTATTAGACCTCAAGAAGAAGAGGACATCGAGTTAACATAGACTTTCATGTGGAGTTTTACCCTTGTCTATTAATTTAGACTATTGTATTTTATCCTTATTACGTTATGTAATGTTTTATTATCGCTTACCAATTTTAACTTTTACATTATTTTATTATTTTGCTTTGTATTCATTCAACATTGTTTCAATCTATTTTTGCATTATATTCATTTAACGTTTTAACAACTTTCAAAAGTTGCTGCATAACATCAACTTTTTTATTAAGGGGGAAGTTGTTATATAATATTACACGCTATCTTATTGCGACTTAGCCATAATAAACCTTCACAGGTATATCGTATTTCACGATAACAGCTTCTCTTATTAATTGCTTATCTTCAAGATATCATATTACACCTTTGTTTCTCATAACTTGTGCAGACTGCAGAACTGCAATTCCTTTGTTATATATTTTGCTTACTCAGGTTCTGTATGTTATAAATATGACTAAACATGCTTTGTTGAATCAGTTATTAAACTCAGTTAGAATGCAACACTTCTAATTTATTATTATATTCCTTCTTCAAGAGCCAACGTTGGCTCCATTAAATAAATAAATCCTTTTTAAAAAGTCACTCATGTGAACCGTGATCTAACATATATACCATCTTTCTGCAAAATTGTTTAAAAATCGATAGAAATTAAAATCTTGTATAATTTTGAGCAAAGATGAAGACTTTGTGGATCCTAATGTTTCACAGACTTTTTAAAGAAACAAAATTAAAAGCAAAATTAAAAGCAAAATTGAAGAAACATTTTTGGTCTTACTCTCCCTGTGCAAAAAAATCAGAGCGAAGGGAATGAATTAGATGTAATTACTCAGGTTAAACAAAGATTTGAAGCAAGTTCATCCCATAGTGAAAAGTGAAATTAAAATGAAAAAAATAATTATCATTAAACAAATTTTTATATTGGATACCACCGTTTAATAAATATTTCTTTTTTATGTATTTCAGTATACAAGGTATCGTTATGTTCCAATTTTGGGAGAGTAAAGTAGACATAATTGTAAGACTAAAAAACACAAAATTTGTAGGTTGTTTTTTATTTGGTTCAAAGTTAAAGGCCTATTACATTTGTTAACGATGAATAATAAATAAACAAAAACTTATCTTAGTCAACCGTGGCAATAAATAACAAAAAAATAATAATAAAAAAATAGCTTAAACTTCACAAATCAACGTTTGCCTTGTCTTTGTATCTCTTACCGTTCCGGAGATGTGATATAAAGAATTTATTTTTCCAAAAATTTATTCTTAATTTTCAAAAACATAACTCAAGAACTGATATTAAAAAAAAAATAATAAAAATGTGGAATTTTCATGCTAATGTCAGGTATATTGCTTTTACCAAAAATTGAACTGTGGAATCGTATGCAAAACGCCCGCTAGTTTTATTGAAGGATAACAAAACATATTTTTCAGTATAAGAAAATATTAAAACAACTAGAAAATTCATGAAGGTAGGTGGAGACCATACCGAAGATTTACATAAGTTGCAACAATTAGTTCATAAGACATGTGTGTGTGTGTGTGTGTGTGTGTGTGTGTGTGCTCATGTCGTCACATAATTAGGGGGACGCACCACATGCCTGGACTTTAATTATCGGGTCTGCGCGATTTATCGGGCCATACACAAGACCCGACAGCATAAAAATATGTTCATTGGGCTTTTTAGGTACCGAATGACCTTCAGAGCATAAAATTTTGTAATGACCCAATAAGTATACATTGTGCACGTGTGTATTTTTTTTTCTTGTTTTCAAATAAGTAGCGGGTCTTCTTTCGTAGTCGACGGCTAGCGCCACCCTCGGTTAGCAATGGAAGTTTTAACCGTGTGTGATTCCCCGACAAGGTGGTAGATTTATATACGTATTTATAAATGATATTTGACGATTTTTATAGTCTGACATCAGGAGTGAGTGAAACAGAAACTGCAGAGTACCAGTAATTAATGTTATGAGTTTTGAAGTGAAAATCAAACATTTATAGTTTACGTTTTAAGTATAAAAGGAGCTCCCTAAATTATAATAGATATAAATATATCTTATTTTAATTTCAAACAGCCTACTCAGGCGTATAATTTCTAATTTTATAATTATTTTAATTCCCTCGCTTACCGAAAGGAAGTATTGTATTTGTGAAAAAATCACCCTTCGAAATTTCTCAGTTCTTCACGTTTCAAAGTACGTAGATTATTAGAAAATTAAAGGTTTAATTCCGTCTGTCTGTCGATCTGGCGCCTGTTGATGCTATATCTACAAAACCACTAAACGGAGAAGGATAATATTTGGTAGGTAGTTGACGTTACCACCGACGAGGAACTGGGTTACAGTTCCATTGAAAAATGTCCATAAAAAATATAATTAAGGAACAATATAAGATGGTAATAATTGACATGTAGTTAATATAACTGTCAAGGAAGAAATATATTTAAAAATAAATACAATAAAAATAATGAAAAAATGCGGCAGTGACTGATAATATTGGACATGCAGTTAACACAACTGTCAAGGTTTAAAATATGAAAAATATACAGGGTAATTACCCTAAAAAAATTATGACAAATGTGACGTATATTATTTTGAAAAATATGAAAATTATACAAGGTGGTCACAAGGAACCATAATTATGGTGGATTAAATATTTGGACTATAGTTGATAGAATTATTAGAATTACCGAGGAAGAAATCTGACTTTCTTTTAATGAAATGTATACGGGAGGTCACTCTAAAAATAGCTAAACGGCAGAGGAATATAATATTTGGAATGTAGTTGTCACTTGCCAGGAAGAAAACCTGACATATTTTTAATTAAAAAAGTATACAGGGTCATCATCCAACAGAAAAAATAATTAATGACAAAAGGATGCAAACTGTGCATTTTTAATGAAGGAAGTTTTGGGTAAATGCTTTTACCGATTTTTTAAAAAATGTTAAAAATAAGATGTTTTAACTACATGGGATATAAGTAATATACTTTTTAATTGACAAGGTTCATACATATTAATTTATATTTCTTTGGAATTCGACATGAGATATTAATTGGATTCTTATGTAAGGCAGCTAAACACGGACAATGTATTTATTTTTAACGTTGGACGATTTGTAAAGAAAATCAACTGCGTCCCCTCTACACATACCAGCGGTGATTTATAGAAAGAAGAATGTTATTAGGAAGAACAGTTATTTGTAATCAAATATTAAAAAAAATAAATAAAGAAATAAAGAATAAAAATATTTTCGATTATTCTCTTCACAATGGGCACATCGATCCAAAACAACTTGATATTGACATTTTTCTAAATTCGAACTAATAAGTGTTCAACGAATTTTTGAAAATATACGATTAACTATTACAATCAGTGACTTTATTATTTTTCTAGTAATGTAGTAGTCACCACAGCACTCTAAATTTGAAAATATATTTCCAAGCAGAATTTAAAATAGGCGTATCGTGTCCTATAAGTACTAAAGTTCCAGTCATATTGATTTAAACCTATAATAACGCTTAAAAATTTCAATTCGCTGTTCCAAATATTTCAGGAAATATTGAGACAAGCAGATTTTCTGACTACAGTGTGTAACAAAAGGTATGCATTATAAGGGTTTTTTTATATCATTTTCACAATTAAATACTATTTTCAAAAAAGCTATGTCCCTAATATTCTGTTTAAAGTTCGTAATGTATAAAGACCCCATAATTGATTCTGACTTCTGTATACATTTCCAATTTTTAAAATTTAAGTACAACGTATATGTGACTCGTCTAATAGGTAAACAGTTCTTATGTCCCAATCATTATATTTAATTTTAATTCTGCGTGAAGGCCCGATAAATTGATACACGCTTGTGTATACAGGCTATTAGATTTGAAGTATAACATGTGCCATAACCCGACAAACTGGTAATGGTATACCCGAATATTATGTTTAAAGTTTATTTTATGTGAAGACCCTACATGCTATGGTTTTCAAAAATTCAGTTTATTGAGATCGTAATATAGTAATGCATAATGTAGTAAAGATTATACAGCAGAATTTTAAATAGGTACTTACTATTTTTGGTCTCTGAGTAAAATAACCAATTTAAGTTTAATAGAATAACATTACTTTTAACAAAATAATAAGAAATATTGTAATAAACTCATCTAATATACAGTGTGTCCACGGATGGGCTTAATTATACTTTATTTATTTTGGGTTTTTTGATAAGAAATTACCATAAAAACTTCTGCTTACTTTGAAAAGTTCTTGGCCACTTTCAAGATTACGATTTCCTATACAGGGTGACCAAAGATATTACAATTTCAGAATTAGTTTTGTTACTTCAAGTCTGCGTCTGTAGCCGAAAAAGTAGGTTTTTTTTCCTTGTGGGTTTCAGTGCTGAAACTCCGCCGTACTGAAGCTTAAGCTTATTGTATTTCATAGTTTCTTTGTACCATTAGTCGCGTTCCTCTCCAAAAGGCGAGTGTACGGTCGATAAGAGCTCTAGCTATTTCTTCCGGGGTCACGAATGGTTCTCCGAAGTATGAAAGCCTTTCAGCCTCCAAGGCTGGGCATTCATATAGTATATCTTGAGCAGTTTCTTCATCCTCACCACACATCCTGCATTCTGGATTATCACCCACTCCTATATGTTGAAGGTGCTGATGGGACTACAGGGGAGACCAATAACACTACTTTTTAACTTTTTCCTTTCTTTCATCTGTGGCAAGGTGCTCAAATTTTCCAAGGGGGTGTCGCGCAACCTCCTGGAACTTCCTGGCTTCAATTCTGATGGTTCCGTCCAGCTTGATCTAAAATAGTTTTCAATACATTTTAAATTTTTTACTAAGAGAGAAAATTAAATCAAATTTTCGCTGAACCACTTCACCTGAGATTATTTCTACCTACTGCTAGAATTCTAAATTTTCCTGGAACCAGTGGTGTAGAAATGAGGCACACCACTTTTTATTTAAATAAACATCGTTACCTAGATAAATAAAAAATTAGGTTATTTTTGAAATCTATATTCCATTTGGAACAAAAGAAGTTGTTGTGTGATTTTGTAGCATGCAGCGGTTTTTCCTAAATAAGTAAGTGTATTATTAGATAAATTCGGTAAGCCAGTGAGCATATTTACCTCTTTCTAGAACCTTAGTATTAAAAATTATATAAACACGTTAGTGTGTGAAATAATAGATCTCTTACGGTGTGCCGATTTTTCTCTGATTGAATTGATTGATTGATTTGTTGATTTACCAGCCCGCGATAGGTATTACTGCCACTTCCAGGGTTGTACAGCTGGACCTGCCACGTCCACGCTGGGTTAGATTATGATCATGCTTGTTTTCAGTAGCGAGAGCCACATTACGCATGGTACATGAGTGGGGGTCACTTCTTTGCACTGAGAAATTTAACCAGCCGTGTTAATTAAATATTAACTATATCACTTAATTGCTGTTATGCTGATATGTACCACTCTATCTAGAATTTTTTCACTTAACAACGGTCTTTGTCACCTCGTTTTTCACTTCTTTGCACTGAGAGATTTAATCACCCATATTAACTAAATATTGGCTAGATCACTTAATTGTTGTTATGCTAATACGTACCACTCTATGTAAAATTTTTCACTTAATAATGAGCGTAATTTTGACCTGAAAAACCTCACTTGATAATTTACTTAAGAAAATATTATGACCATTCTTTAAAAGTAATGAATTATGGGTTTAGTTTATATTAAATTCGTTTGAGTATTTTTGATTATTATGAAAAAAGAATTATTTGAAGGTTAACATAAGAAATTTAAATAAACATGAACTAAACACACCACAGATAGTAGACAACCCCCAAATCCAAAGCCAAGGCTGTGAGAAAGGGGGCTACACATTTGGAAAAACGCAGACATACATCCATACCCACCGGTGTTGTCAATACTGGGGCTGGAGGCAGTGGCGCCGCTAGCCTTTTGAAATAGATGGGCGGATGTCGGCAAAGGGCGGGCGGTACAGCGATAGACGAAATTAGCCAAAAAACAAAGTGTACATTTATCATTTATATTATTATTATCCTGCATCGCCAGCGTAGAGATGTGGCGTGATGCCTCAAGTCAGCGGCGGCGGCGCAGGGTGGGCAGCGACCGGCGTTTGGATTTGCAGGGTGGGCTCCGGCCCACCCCAGCATCCCCCAGCGCCGCCACTGGCTGGAGGTCGAACCCAAAGCGCGGTAGACAGTCGATCAGCACATTCGCCACTTAATACGCTTTAACCGATTGAGCTACCGCGCCGGTATTGACCATGACCATACTTTACGAACAATACATTATTGGTTATTTCGGGTACAATCTAAATTATTTTTATAATGACTAAAAATAATTTACTTAAAGATTTACACTGGGATATTATGGCCGTTACTTTAATAACCTATTGCCCCGCCATAAATTTGTTGACAGATGTCAACTTTTCATTAAGATATAAATAAACTTGACTGGCAAAGTTTAAATTAATGGTACTTAAAAATGAAGAAGGTACTTAGCTCTTTGCCTGTGTTGGGTCCTACACTCTTTTCGTTTCTTTATACACAGCACTGGTCGGTTTTATCACTAAATAACTCTGTATTAGTTATTTTCAAATATTAATTCTATATCAACTTTGTTTTTTTGTTGTGACAATATCGATTTACGCGGAATTTTTGAGCTACACTTCACCTAAACTTTATCAAATTTAACGGAGATAACCCAGTATTTTCGCGTTTTAAGTGGGAGCGGCTCAGATATATATCCGCTCGCTTGGATATGGATATGTTAAAAAAAATGGAATTGTTGAGATGTTGCAATGTTAATAGTGTAAGTAGCCGTACATACTTATAACTCAAATATATTTTTTTTGTAATTTATACATATTACCAATTATCATTGGGCGGAATTTTTCCCAAAACGCATTTATCGGTCTTAGTAGATTTATGCATAAAATTACTAGTTGGAATATAATTGACTAAATAAATATTACTTACTTGTTTAATAACCAATTAGTCGGCTCTTTGTACACGGCATACCTAAAACTAAATTGTCAAAACTATAAACACAAACGTATCAGATTATCGGGTCTTACATAAAATGAACCAAAAATCATATTCGGATATCTTGGCATTTACCAATTTGTCAAGGCCTTAAACATAATAATAATAAGTTTTTACTAAGCACGAAGTTACACATATGATTCTTTAATACATTGTACCTCAAACCGAATAGACGGTACGTTATAAACAAGTGTGTATCAATTTATCGGGTCATCGCACGGAATGATCTTAAAACACAATAATCGGGACATAATCCATTATTTACCAACTTTCCCTCACACGTTATACTTCAAATTAAATAATCTGGTATATACACACAATTAGTTATCGGGCCTTCTCAAACATAATATTCGGGACATGCTATTATTTAACAATTTGCCGGTGTACTGAATTGTCAGAGCTACACAAGCATTTTTTATTTATCGGGTCTTCCACAAAATGAACCTTAAACATTATATTCGGCCATCTTGTTGTTTACCAATTTGCCGAGACCTCGTACGTACATATGTCTATACTAAGAGCGAAGTTAACCTTACATTTGTGATTATTTAATAAGTTGTACTAAAGTAATACTAAATACTAAAGTATTCGGTTTAAAAACCGAATAGACGGTACTGTAAACACAAGTGTATATCAATTTATCGGGTCACTACACGGAATAACCATAAAACCCAATAATCGGTACATAACCCACGATTTACCAACTTGTCGGGTTCTCACACACGTCGTACATCAAATCAAATAATCGAGTCTGTACACACATTTAGTATGTATCAATTATCGGGTCTTCACACAGAATTGACCTCAGACATGATATTCGGGACATGCTATTATTAAACAATTTGTCGGGTCTTCACACACGTTCTACGTGCTACAGGATAATCGGGACCTACACATAAAAGTGTATCAATTTAGCGGGTCTTAACACAAAATGAACCTCAAACATAATATTCGGGGCATTTTATACACCTCGATAAAAAGAGTTCTACGGAGTGTATCGGAAAACGAATTATAGGGACGTAATGAGCTCAGCATTCTCTACTCGTTGCCGTATACAGCTTCAAAGATCCCGATAGTCGGTGTTTATATGTGTGTCCCAATAATTATATGGAGACATGTATAGGTGTGTGTGTGTGTGTGTGTGTGTGTGTGTGGGCGTGCGTTTTTCTATTCTAACAAAAATGTACATTCATTACGTTCACTCAATATGGTATCCTTGTGCAAAAGTAAACTTTGTTTATTGTCCATTTTCTTGAAAACGATGCATCATAGCCATGTTCCACAAGAGTACCTTCTTTCATGTTTATAAATGTTTTTGGAATATTTTTTTGATTTTCTGAGAATAGCTTATTAATTTTTTTGGAGTAAAAGACTCTAGCCACCCTGGATATAAAATGGAAATCAATGAATGATTTGGAAGAACTAATTAAATATAAAAAATGATAATCACGTTGGAGAAAGAATCATCAAAAACTAATGTGGAATTTGATTACCACAAACACAAGAATAGTTGTCTACAAATGTATAGTGCAAATAAAAAACCTCAAAGCTTTGTCGCTAAGGAATTGAAAGGAGAGCGGGGCATGCTTTATTTTTCCACAGCATGTTATATAATAAATATAATGTATTACCTAATGCATAAAACATCATTATTCCCATGTTATTAGTTTTTGTTCTTTTCTCCTTTTTTGTCTCCTTTTCAAAACCCCCTTCGGCCAATAACTTCTGTAAAATCCAAACTTTTTAAACTACAACATCCCCTCACCCTACCTTCCTGGAGGCGGTACGACCACCAGGACGAAGATGTCATTAGTTCGAACGGGTTTTTTCATTGAGTTTTCCCCCTATCAGTAACCGAAACTTTAAACAGTGCAGTGCGCCCTAACAAGTGCACCGTAAATAAAAACCAATAAGTTTAATTTTAAGTTTCTAAAGGCTTTCTCCTATACTCAGTCATATTGTTAGTTTTAAGTCTTACCTATTTCTTAAGACAGGAGCACTAATAGTTAAGGTGCCCGTCGGGAAAAATTTTGCTGATACATACTCTCTCCAAACTTCGTGTATGGCTTCATTGGACCTAGTCTGACAGCATTTTCCTCTATCATTTTTTTTTGTTTTAGGGGCGTTTTCCCGCTAGATTTTCCAAAACATGTCATTTTGACGGCATATAAAAAATGTATAGATACTGTTATTTTTCCAAGTAGAATAGCTTAAAAACGTGAATTGAAACGTGAAAAAATAATTGTCTGACAATAAATGTGGGTCATTCGGCGTGTCCGCTATCTCGAACATGTCGTAAAAACGACTATAAGAAAATTTATTAATAACCAGCTGATTTTCGCTGTATTAATTTATTAAAACATACAAAAACAAGTTTTCATATTGTCTGACGAAAATTATTTTCCGATTTCCCAGTCTGACGCGTCAAAGTTGTCGGTTTCATGACAGCAAAAAATTTGTTCATAACTTTCAGACATTGGAAAATTATATGCAGAAAATAGGTATTTAATTTGTGGTATACGTGTCTGACAAATACAGTGGGGCATAACGAGAGTCTGACAAAAAACATAATTTTCCAATAGCGGCCGTCGAAGTTAGGGCGATAAAAAAATCAAATTTCGTTTAGTCGAGAAGACGGTTAAAAAAGATACGGTATTTCAACTTACTTATTTTATAATCTTTATTTTGAATTTTTTGAACTCTTTTAGACTATCTGAATTCGACTTACCCAAGTTTTAAGTTCGATAATATTGAGAAATACGTAAAACTTTTTGTAGAAAAAAGTAGCGAAAAATTGTCTTTTAGTACGTTTAAAATCGCTATATCTCCGGTACTACTAGTCCGAAAATTTTCATCCAGGGCCCAAATTAAAGGAATTGAAACAAGCTATAAGATAACACTTTACAATATTAGTTATAACAAAGTACCTTTTATAAATGAAAAAACAATTAATCCATTTTCGGTAAATATATGAATTCAATTTAAGTGTGCAATTTTGCATCAAAAATATATGAAGTATGCAGGAAATAAAAAAAAATAAACATTATGCACCAAAAAAATTTTTTAGGGCGATGCTAAAAATTATCCTATTACATGAAAAACGAATTTCTGCAGCAGAAAAACGACATATTTCCAAAATTGAAAAATTAATTTTCCTGGCATCGCCCTAAAAATTTTGTTCAGTCCGCACTTTATTAAATTATACGATTTATTTTATTGTAAAAAACTTTTAAAAAAGGTATAAAATAAGATAATTTCAAGTACTATAAAACAATTCTCTACTACTACCTACGTGTACTATACTACTACTATAGAATACAATACGGAGTGTAGAAAGACGTTCCACACTCCTATGTTCTATTATAGAGCATGCGTACTAAACAGATGTATACAGGTGAACTTATATAAAACGATATATTTTCAAGCGCGAAGTTCATGCTATTTATTTATGATTTTTGACACTGTAAAAATTATTTTTCAATGATTAGTATGAGATAATCATGACAATTTGAAGGAAATTACAGCATTAAAAAATTGTATTTTTCAGGCATCAGACTGAAAAACTGGAAAACACCTTTTGTCAGACAGTTAAAAAATTGTATTTGATTTATTTTTATTAAGCTATATTGAAAAAATCAGCTTGTTATTTATAAATATAGCCTCAATATATACATATGAATGTAACATCCAAGCGTAGCTTGACAACCACATAGAAAAACCTTTTATTTAACATTTCCAGCTAAAAGGCTTTATTTCACCGTCAGACAATTTTTTAATCGTATTATAAATTTTATTTAAAAATCAAAAAAATTAAAAAAAAAATGTTATGAATAAATTTTTTGCTGTCATGAAACCGACAACTTTGACGCGTCAGACTGGGAAATCGGAAAATAATTTTCGTCAGACAATATGAAAACTTGTTTTTGTATGTTTTAATAAATTAATACAGCGAAAATCAGCTGGTTATTAATAAATTTTCTTATAGTCGTTTTTCCGACATGTTCGAGATAGCGGACACGCCCAATGACCCACATTTATTGCCAGACAATTATTTTTTCACGTTTCAATTCACGTTTTTAAGTTATTCTACTTGGAAAAATAACAGTTATCTATACATTTTTTATATGCCGTCAAAATGACATGTTTCGGAAAATCTAGCGGGAAAACGCCCCAAAAACAAAAAATGATAGAGGAAAATGCTGTCAGACTAGGTCCAATGAAGCCATACACGAAGTTTGGAGAGAGTATGTATCAGCAAAATTTTTCTCGACGGGCACCCTAACCATAACGCCCCGCTTCAACTTATTGTTCTAGCTGAACCGGACCCGCTCCGCCCGGTCACACACAAACCACGACACCACGCGCTGCGGTTGTGCGGCTGGCTCCGGACCGGAATCCGGCTAGGCGCATATAATGTAACTAAAATGTTAAATAAATTGTTATTGAAATGAATTGAAATTATTCCCATGTAAAGTATATTTTTACAATTAATTATTTTTTATTTATTTGCTTTTATCATGATTAGAGAATATTATTTAGGTATTATGCAAATCACAACTTACATACTTTTTATTTATTATAAAAATACCTACTTTCTGTATATTGTTGCCCTAATCTGGGCACGCTAATATACTAGTCAGGTAAATACTTTAAAACACTCATTATTGGAGAATCAATCAAAACAACTACTCTTCTAGCTAATACTGACGAAGTATTGAATTACATGATAGGATTCTTAGCATTTTAAAGGAAAAAAAAAGTATTGAAAATATTTAATTCATTTATTCAAATTTAATCATTCACACTTTTTTATTTAATATGAAATTATATACTTTCTGTATATTGGTGCCTTAATCGGGTCACGCTAATATACTACTTAGGAAAGCACTTTAAAACACTCGTTAATGGAAAACCAATCAAAACAACTACTCTTCTAGCTAATACTGACGAAGTATTGAATTACATGATAGGATTCCTGGCATTTTAAGGCAAAAAATATATTGAAAATAGTTAAATTATTTATTGAAATTCAGTCATTCACAACAATTATTGAACCATACATTCTATTTCAACTCTAGAAAAGTTGTACAAGTTTTTTCGAACTCGTTAGTTCTCATCAGTAGAGTATAGAAACATTCATTCATTATTTACAAGCCTATTCTTGATTTATTTTTACAATTAATTATTTTTTATTTATTTGCTTTTATCATGATTAGAGAATATTATTTAGGTATTATGCAAATCACAACTTACATACTTTTTATTTATTATAAAAATACCTACTTTCTGTATATTGTTGCCCTAATCTGGGCACGCTAATATACTAGTCAGGTAAATACTTTAAAACACTCATTATTGGAGAATCAATCAAAACAACTACTCTTCTAGCTAATACTGACGAAGTATTGAATTACATGATAGGATTCTTAGCATTTTAAAGGAAAAAAAGTATTGAAAATATTTAATTCATTTATTCAAATTTAATCATTCACACTTTTTTATTTAATATGAAATTATATACTTTCTGTATATTGGTGCCTTAATCGGGTCACGCTAATATACTACTTAGGAAAGCACTTTAAAACACTCGTTAATGGAAAACCAATCAAAACAACTACTCTTCTAGCTAATACTGACGAAGTATTGAATTACATGATAGGATTCCTGGCATTTTAAGGCAAAAAATATATTGAAAATAGTTAAATTATTTATTGAAATTCAGTCATTCACAACAATTATTGAACCATACATTCTATTTCAACTCTAGAAAAGTTGTACAAGTTTTTTCGAACTCGTTAGTTCTCATCAGTAGAGTATAGAAACATTCATTCATTATTTACAAGCCTATTCTTGATTTATTTTTACAATTAATTATTTTTTATTTATTTGCTTTTATCATGATTAGAGAATATTATTTAGGTATTATGCAAATCACAACTTACATACTTTTTATTTATTATAAAAATACCTACTTTCTGTATATTGTTGCCCTAATCTGGGCACGCTAATATACTAGTCAGGTAAATACTTTAAAACACTCATTATTGGAGAATCAATCAAAACAACTACTCTTCTAGCTAATACTGACGAAGTATTGAATTACATGATAGGATTCTTAGCATTTTAAAGGAAAAAAAGTATTGAAAATATTTAATTCATTTATTCAAATTTAATCATTCACACTTTTTTATTTAATATGAAATTATATACTTTCTGTATATTGGTGCCTTAATCGGGTCACGCTAATATACTACTTAGGAAAGCACTTTAAAACACTCGTTAATGGAAAACCAATCAAAACAACTACTCTTCTAGCTAATACTGACGAAGTATTGAATTACATGATAGGATTCCTGGCATTTTAAGGCAAAAAATATATTGAAAATAGTTAAATTATTTATTGAAATTCAGTCATTCACAACAATTATTGAACCATACATTCTATTTCAACTCTAGAAAAGTTGTACAAGTTTTTTCGAACTCGTTAGTTCTCATCAGTAGAGTATAGAAACATTCATTCATTATTTACAAGCCTATTCTTGATTTATTTTTACAATTAATTATTTTTTATTTATTTGCTTTTATCATGATTAGAGAATATTATTTAGGTATTATGCAAATCACAACTTACATACTTTTTATTTATTATAAAAATACCTACTTTCTGTATATTGTTGCCCTAATCTGGGCACGCTAATATACTAGTCAGGTAAATACTTTAAAACACTCATTATTGGAGAATCAATCAAAACAACTACTCTTCTAGCTAATACTGACGAAGTATTGAATTACATGATAGGATTCTTAGCATTTTAAAGGAAAAAAAGTATTGAAAATATTTAATTCATTTATTCAAATTTAATCATTCACACTTTTTTATTTAATATGAAATTATATACTTTCTATACTCTACTGATGAGAACTAACGAGTTCGAAAAAACTTGTACAACTTTTCTAGAGTTGAAATAGAATGTATGGTTCAATAATTGTTGTGAATGACTGAATTTCAATAAATAATTTAACTATTTTCAATATATTTTTTGCCTTAAAATGCCAGGAATCCTATCATGTAATTCAATACTTCGTCAGTATTAGCTAGAAGAGTAGTTGTTTTGATTGGTTTTCCATTAACGAGTGTTTTAAAGTGCTTTCCTAAGTAGTATATTAGCGTGACCCGATTAAGGCACCAATATACAGAAAGTATATAATTTCATATTAAATAAAAAAGTGTGAATGATTAAATTTGAATAAATGAATTAAATATTTTCAATACTTTTTTTCCTTTAAAATGCTAAGAATCCTATCATGTAATTCAATACTTCGTCAGTATTAGCTAGAAGAGTAGTTGTTTTGATTGATTCTCCAATAATGAGTGTTTTAAAGTATTTACCTGACTAGTATATTAGCGTGCCCAGATTAGGGCAACAATATACAGAAAGTAGGTATTTTTATAATAAATAAAAAGTATGTAAGTTGTGATTTGCATAATACCTAAATAATATTCTCTAATCATGATAAAAGCAAATAAATAAAAAATAATTAATTGTAAAAATAAATCAAGAATAGGCTTGTAAATAATGAATGAATGTTTCTATACTCTACTGATGAGAACTAACGAGTTCGAAAAAACTTGTACAACTTTTCTAGAGTTGAAATAGAATGTATGGTTCAATAATTGTTGTGAATGACTGAATTTCAATAAATAATTTAACTATTTTCAATATATTTTTTGCCTTAAAATGCCAGGAATCCTATCATGTAATTCAATACTTCGTCAGTATTAGCTAGAAGAGTAGTTGTTTTGATTGGTTTTCCATTAACGAGTGTTTTAAAGTGCTTTCCTAAGTAGTATATTAGCGTGACCCGATTAAGGCACCAATATACAGAAAGTATATAATTTCATATTAAATAAAAAAGTGTGAATGATTAAATTTGAATAAATGAATTAAATATTTTCAATACTTTTTTTCCTTTAAAATGCTAAGAATCCTATCATGTAATTCAATACTTCGTCAGTATTAGCTAGAAGAGTAGTTGTTTTGATTGATTCTCCAATAATGAGTGTTTTAAAGTATTTACCTGACTAGTATATTAGCGTGCCCAGATTAGGGCAACAATATACAGAAAGTAGGTATTTTTATAATAAATAAAAAGTATGTAAGTTGTGATTTGCATAATACCTAAATAATATTCTCTAATCATGATAAAAGCAAATAAATAAAAAATAATTAATTGTAAAAATAAATCAAGAATAGGCTTGTAAATAATGAATGAATGTTTCTATACTCTACTGATGAGAACTAACGAGTTCGAAAAAACTTGTACAACTTTTCTAGAGTTGAAATAGAATGTATGGTTCAATAATTGTTGTGAATGACTGAATTTCAATAAATAATTTAACTATTTTCAATATATTTTTTGCCTTAAAATGCCAGGAATCCTATCATGTAATTCAATACTTCGTCAGTATTAGCTAGAAGAGTAGTTGTTTTGATTGGTTTTCCATTAACGAGTGTTTTAAAGTGCTTTCCTAAGTAGTATATTAGCGTGACCCGATTAAGGCACCAATATACAGAAAGTATATAATTTCATATTAAATAAAAAAGTGTGAATGATTAAATTTGAATAAATGAATTAAATATTTTCAATACTTTTTTTTTCCTTTAAAATGCTAAGAATCCTATCATGTAATTCAATACTTCGTCAGTATTAGCTAGAAGAGTAGTTGTTTTGATTGATTCTCCAATAATGAGTGTTTTAAAGTATTTACCTGACTAGTATATTAGCGTGCCCAGATTAGGGCAACAATATACAGAAAGTAGGTATTTTTATAATAAATAAAAAGTATGTAAGTTGTGATTTGCATAATACCTAAATAATATTCTCTAATCATGATAAAAGCAAATAAATAAAAAATAATTAATTGTAAAAATAAATCAAGAATGGGCTTGTAAATAATGAATGAATGTTTCTATACTCTACTGATGAGAACTAACGAGTTCGAAAAAACTTGTACAACTTTTCTAGAGTTGAAATAGAATGTATGGTTCAATAATTGTTGTGAATGACTGAATTTCAATAAATAATTTAACTATTTTCAATATATTTTTTGCCTTAAAATGCCAGGAATCCTATCATGTAATTCAATACTTCGTCAGTATTAGCTAGAAGAGTAGTTGTTTTGATTGGTTTTCCATTAACGAGTGTTTTAAAGTGCTTTCCTAAGTAGTATATTAGCGTGACCCGATTAAGGCACCAATATACAGAAAGTATATAATTTCATATTAAATAAAAAAGTGTGAATGATTAAATTTGAATAAATGAATTAAATATTTTCAATACTTTTTTTCCTTTAAAATGCTAAGAATCCTATCATGTAATTCAATACTTCGTCAGTATTAGCTAGAAGAGTAGTTGTTTTGATTGATTCTCCAATAATGAGTGTTTTAAAGTATTTATCTGACTAGTATATTAGCGTGCCCAGATTAGGGCAACAATATACAGAAAGTAGGTATTTTTATAATAAATAAAAAGTATGTAAGTTGTGATTTGCATAATACCTAAATAATATTCTCTAATCATGTAAAGTATGTTCTGGCTGATTAAAATAAGAAGTAAACGGAAACATACCTCTACTAAAGTTATCTAACTCTTGTAATATAGTTACGCGAATCATCCTTAAATATAGCGGCGTGGCTTTTATTGTCGGTGTTAAACCTAGAGTAACAGAGAAACAGAGCCTTACTTTGAATTTATCTGTCGCGAAGGAATGCGTCCAACAATACATAAGATATCCTAAGATTACCGCATTAAATTTCTATTTGCCGAAAACACTATTTTGAAATCTTTAGTATTACTTTGTTTATTCTAATAAGTAAAAATTTGAAGTACGTTGTTCGAAATTAAATTACCACCAGAATTTAATATCAAGTTTCCCAGTTGAAACGCTAGAAATTCTGGCATGTAATTAAATACTTCTTGGTATTATCTAGAAGTATAGTTTTTGATTGCTCCATGACATTTATTTTAAAGTGTTCTTTTGTTAACTAGTATGTTAGTGTAAATTGAGGCAAGACACTCTAAACTAGGTAAAAACTAAGTAATCTTATATTAAACAAATAAACAGCGGAAGGTTTTTATTTGCTCAATACCTAAATAATACTTTTCTGAATCCCGGTATTTCACAAATATCTCATTTTGCGAGTTGAACATGTTTATTGCCAAACTTTTTTAATATTCTGATTTTACCTGATTTAATGCTTGAGCCAATAAGCTGCAAATGCATTTCCGTATCGTAATATATCATAAAAACTCCAATCAATCCATTAGGTTAAAGCCATATTCCTAAAGCTTATTGATTTTTACGAATGTATACAGCTTCCTTTCATTCAATGTGCAACTTTCAGAACGGTTCGAGGTCTCTCTAATCGGTTGTTTCCTTCAAAAGAGCTAAGGAGTTTTGTTTGCCTTACTGCTTCCCTTTTGCATTCCTTCTAACTTTAGTTGGATTTATGAAATTATTTGGCCTGATGATGTAAAGAAAAAAATTAAAATTCACGAAACTTCTCGCCTATAAAATAAAGAACTTAGTGAGAAATAGACATCTTTCATTTAAATTAATTTAAATAAGGCCAAAAATTATTTTATTCTCTATAATAACAATCAAAGTACATCATTAAAATGAAAAATGCATTTAATATTTTGTTAAGAATAGTTTGTATATTTAGATGTAGGCCATATGTTTCCACGGCGATATAAGTTGTTAGAAAAACCAGAGTTGTCAATTGAAAAATAAAAGTCATACCAAGTAAAAATCTTTCAACTTTAATCAAGTCCTTCACAGTCCACTCAACCAGAATCAGTATATATCTTGTACTGAGCTATCATTCACAACATTTGGTCCAGTTCGAGACGGATTATTTACTGGTAAAAACGCAATATTCTTCAACAAGCAACTAGTGAACTAGTCGAAACACGAAGCTAGTAAGGTAACGCACCAACCTAAGCGACATATCAGTGGTCCAATCAGGAGGTCGTCACCAGCTTGAAGCACGCTATCAGAAATTTGACAACTTAAACTTAACAAATTACAAAATAAAGTGAGTACTCGTACTTATTCAGCATCTCTTTGTGTGAGTTAGCCAATCAACGCTTTATTACAATAATAAATCTTTCATTTCATTCCCCATCATGGATGAAGAAATAAAATCACTTATCAGGAAACGAGGGTCATGTAAGGCAAGACTAACACTTTTTAAGAAACATTTAGACTCAGTTATAAACATTATTGCTAATTTAGGTGAAAATGAAGTTCTTAATATTTCAGAAATTAGAGAATTAGAACATAGACTAGAAAAACAAGATTCTCTGTTAGATGATTTTAATAAATGTCAAACAATTCTTGAAATTTCTCACGAAAACTTAGAGGAGCAAATCCAAGAACGCGCATCATTTGAAAACTTGTATTTCAAACTCATTACTGATTGTAAAAATATCATAGCTGAATATATGGAAATAAAACACCGTAATATAAGATCCCGTTCTCCTTATGAAATGTCAGTGTATTCCAACTCCAATAAGTTTGGCGTTAGATTACCACAAATAGAATTACCAAAATTTCAAGGAAATTATGCAAATTGGCTCGAGTTTAGAGACACATTTATATCTTTAATTCATGAAAATTCTCAAATACCAGAAATATCAAAATTTCATTATTTACGTGCTCAGCTGCAAGATGATGCGAAGCAGGTAATATGCTCTTTAGATGTGTCAAAAGAAAATTATGCTATAGCATGGCAACTTTTGTGCGATAGGTATAATAATACGAGACTTTTGGTATACAACCATCTTAAGTACTTAGTAGATTCATCAAGCATAAGCACTGGTAGTTCATTAGAATTTCGTAAAATGACAGATGTCATTCTGAAACATTTACGTGCATTGCAATCTTTAAATCAACCAACAGAGCATTGGGGTACATTATTAATCTTTTTACTAAGTCGTAAATTTGATAAACAAACAGAACGTGAATGGGAAAAATACAAAAAAGGCAATGAACTTCCAACTATGGATGAATTTACTAAGTTTATCAAAAATAAGGCTGATTTGCTGGAAACATTAGAATTCAATCGTGTGGATTCTAAACAATCTTCTAAACCCAAAGGTATTTTTCATAAATCAAATCCACCCAAGACATTCAAGGTTTCCACAGATGAGGCAAACAATTCAACTTATTCTTTAGATATAAAGAATATTATCTGTGCCTTTTGCAAAGGTAATCATTACATCAATACATGTAGTAAATTCTTAAATCTGTCAGTAGATGAACGAATGCAACAAGTCAATAATCGAAAGCTGTGCATCAACTGTTTGCGAAGTAATCACTTTATAAACTATTGTAGGGCAGGTAATTGTCGCAAATGCAGATCAAGGCATCACACACTGTTGCACAGTGATAAACAGGTACATGTCAGTGAATCAGATGTTGTTTCACAAAATCAATCACATCTTAATACGAGTAATCAGGCTACTACTAGTGGCGTAAATTCGAATTGTATTTTATCAAATCATAATGTCGAACAATCGTGCGAGGTTTTATTATCTACAGCAGTCATTCAAGTATTGGATGCATCTGGCTGTTCTCATACGTGTAGAGCTCTTCTAGACACTGGTTCACAGTCCAATTTAATTACTCGGGAATTATGTGATAAACTATCTTTGAAAACGGCAGAAGTAAATTTAGCAATCATGGGAATCGGACAAACTATTTCGAAAATCAAAGATAGGTGCACTGTCACTATTCATTCAATTCATACCAATTTCGAAAGCTCCATTTCTTGTTTGATTTTGCCACAAATCACAGATTATTTACCAAGTAAACCAATTAATTTATCATTTGTCAATATTCCTCCACATCTCAAATTAGCTGATCCAAACTTTAACAAACCGGGCCCTATTGACATCCTCTTGGGTGCAGGTTTATTTTATAGATTACTATCCTCTCGACAATTATGTTTGCGTAACAGTCAACTAGTTTTGCAGAATTCTTATCTTGGATGGATAATATCAGGTCAGGTATTTTCAAACCCTCAAATTTCCAATATTCACTATAATTTAGGTATCAACGGCGACATCCAAGAACAGCTATTAAAATTCTGGGAATTAGAAGAGTCTTCTTCAACAACAATTCGTTCAATCGATGAACAAAAATGTGAACAAATTTTCACAAACACAACTTATCGTGATGAGAATGGTAGGTTCGTTGTCACAATTCCATTAAACGCTTCTCCTAGCACATTGGGAAACTCAAAACATATCGCTTTGGATAGATTTCACTATTTAGAACATAAATTAGCAAAAAATGCTAACCTTAATCGAATGTATTGCGAATTCATGTCTGAGTACGAACTTCTAGGGCATATGTCTAACAGTAACGAATCACTTGTTGATAATAACACATCATATTTTCTTCCACACCATGGAGTGTTAAAAGAAAGCAGTTTAACTACTAAACTCAGGGTGGTATTCGATGCATCAGCTCAAACTGACACAGGTTATTCTTTCAATGATATCCAGTTAATTGGACCTACAATCCAAGATCAATTACTTACAATTCTACTTAGGTTTAGGCAACACAAAATTGTTGTGTGTGCGGATGTTGAAAAAATGTATCGACAGGTATTAATCAATCCTGAACAAAGACATTTGCAAAAAATACTTTGGCGATCGGATCCATCTAAGGAAATCAAAACTTACATGCTAAATACCGTTACCTACGGGACAGCATCGGCACCTTTTCTTGCTATTCGCTGTTTAACACAGCTAGCAATTGATAATGCTAATCTATTTCCAAACGCTTCTGAAGTAATCGCTCATGATTTCTACGTTGACGACATGCTATCAGGGGCAGATACAATTGAAAATGCAATCACTTTATGTTCCGAAGTGTCATCAATACTAAAATCTGCTTGTTTTAATCTACGAAAGTGGATATCTAATAGTGATGAAGTTCTCGAAAATATTCGATTTGCTAGTTCTTCTACAGATACTGTGCAATTTGGTGAAATAGAAAATGCGAAAACTTTAGGTATTTATTGGTCTTGTAAAGCTGATGCTCTTATATACAGCATCAATCAAATTTCCTTTTCCAAGCCAATTACAAAACGTGTCATTCTTTCTGAAGTTTCGCAGATATTCGATCCATTAGGTTTATTAAGTCCTTGTATTATCACAGCTAAAATTCTACTTCAACGATTATGGTTGTATAAACTTTCATGGGATGAAATTGTACCGCCTGGGTTGAGCAACAGCTGGCAACAATTTCGAAATCAACTTCATCATTTAAACCAAATGCAAGTTCCTAGACATGTCATATGTACGTCAGCAATCAAACTCGAAATTCATGGTTTCGCTGACAGTTCACAGGATGCATATGGGGCTTGTATTTATATTCGTAGTATTGGTTCAGATGGACATACTCAGGTATCATTATTAATGTCCAAAACAAAGGTAGCACCTTTAAAAACAACCACAATTCCGAGGCTGGAGTTGTGCGCAGCACTCGTTCTTGTTCAATTAGTTAAAAAGGTTACGGCTTCTTTAAGATTAAAATTTCATGGCATATATTTATGGTCTGATTCCACGATAGCACTGTGCTGGATCAAAACTTCCCCTCATTTACTACAAACATTCGTTGCCAATCGAGTAACACAAATTCAGTCTTTAAACGAACCTCATACTTGGCAACATGTTTCAACCAAAGACAATCCAGCTGATTTGTTATCACGTGGTGTAGCACCAAACTTACTACAGAGTTATTCCATGTGGTGGCATGGACCGGCGTGGCTAACTAGTGACGAAGACACATGGCCAGTTATACAGTCCCAGTTTGATGGAGATCTTCCTGAACTTAAAACAATTACAAAATCCTTTGTAACTGTGCCAAACAATGTGTCATATTTATTCAAACGTTTTTCAAATTACAAACGTATGATTCGAGTGATCGCATATTGTATCCGATTCTCATTCAATTGTAAGAATTCCAAATCTCGTATAAAGGGTACTCTAACAATTAGTGAATTAGACAAGGCTGCGAAGTGTCTAATTAAAATATCACAAATTGAGAGTTTTCTTTCAGAGTTACAATGTTTACAACAAGGCAAATCATTGAACTCAAAATCAAATATTTTAAGGCTTAATCCCTTTATAGATTCAGAGGGCATTATAAGGGTAGGCGGTAGACTACAGCTTTCTAACTTTGATTATAATAAGAAACATCCGATACTACTTTCATCAAAACATCTCTTAACAAAGTTACTGTTTTCACATGAACACATAAGACTATTACACGCAGGGCCACAATTAATGTTATCATCTTTACGTGAAAACTATTGGCCACTTTGTGGTAGAAATCTCGCCAAGAAAGTCGTTCATGAATGTGTAAAATGTTTTAGAGCTAACCCCAAACAAACACATCCTATAATGGGGGTATTACCTGCATCGCGAGTACAGCCACATCCCCCATTCCATAACGTTGGCGTGGATTATGCTGGCTATTTTTTAATAAAAGACAGAAAGGGGCGTGGCAGCAAAACTATAAAGTGCTACGTTAGTTTATTCATATGTTTTTCTGTAAAGGCAATACATCTAGAACTGGTAACAGAATTAACTACCGAGGCCTTTATTGCCGCATTTCGACGATTCATAGCCAGACGTGGTAAACCTCAATGTGTTTATTCCGATAACGGAAGAAATTTCATTGGTGCACAGTCAGAACTTAAGGAGTTAGGGGATTTTCTCAATGACAATAAGCAAACTCTGACAGAGATTTTTTCAAATGAAGGAGTTACCTGGAAATTTATACCAGCACACAGTCCCCATTTTGGCGGCCTGTGGGAAGCAGGAGTTAAATCCTGCAAACATCACTTGAAAAGAGTTATGTCTAATGCATTGCTGACATTTGAAGAGTTTTATACAACACTCACACAAATTGAGGCTATTTTAAACTCACGACCACTGACTCCACTTTCGACAGACCCTAACGACTTTGACATACTTACACCGGCTCATTTTCTGATTGGCAAACGACTCACTTCGCTACCAGATCCCGATATCCGAGAATTAAACGAAAACCGTTTATCAAGGTTCCAACGAGCTCAACAACTACAGCAACACTTTTGGTCCCGTTGGTCCAAAGAATACATATCCGAACTCCAACATCGAGTAAAGTGGAAAACCTATGAACTAACATTACGAGAAGGTGCAATGGTCATAATCCAGGAGGACAACGTGCCTCCTCTGCAATGGAAATTAGGACGAATTATGAAGCTTCATCCAGGTTCAGATGGAATTTCCAGGGTTGCGACCATACAAACTCCAAGTGGTTTAGTGAAGCGTTCATTCGCAAAAATATGTGTTCTACCTGTAGAAGTGTAGTTTATTATCATAAACTTTATGAGACATTCATAGCCCTCATCCTTAATGTCGATGATATTTACAAGTATCATTGAAAGTTATCCTTTCAAGGCGGGGGGCATGTTAAGAATAGTTTGTATATTTAGATGTAGGCCATATGTTTCCACGGCGATATAAGTTGTTAGAAAAACCAGAGTTGTCAATTGAAAAATAAAAGTCATACCAAGTAAAAATCTTTCAACTTTAATCAAGTCCTTCACAGTCTACTCAACCAGAATCAGTATATATCTTGTACTGAGCTATCATTCACAACATATTTATATTCTCAGAATGATACAAAATAACAAGGAATTAGTTGGATGAAAACTTCGCCAACTTCTTAAGATTCTATAGAAACTATTCGTTAAAGCCTTAAAATCACAAAGCACAGAATACACTATGGTAATAAAGTAATTAAAATACTTTACAATTTAAGCTGAATTGAAATAGTCAAAAACAAAAAAAAAAAAAAAAAAAAAAAAACAAAAATTGTAAATTAATTTCCATTCTCTCTGTTTCACGATATGGGATGTCAAGCGTCAAATATAAGCCCCGTTTTAAAAAATTAACTGTTTCTTTTGCAAGTGCCGTAGAGAAAAAATGGTAAAAAACAAAGTAAAAACAATGACTTTTCTGAAGTGTGTAACACATTAAATATTTTTGGTCGTAATCTCTTACTCCCTCTTTGTTTCGATAAGCTGGTTCTATATCATAATAGAAGTTTGTATTAATTAATTTTATTATTAATTTCTTAATTATTACATTTTACTTCAAAAAATATTTCAGGAAGTACGGGAGATAAAATTGTTGACAAACATCTATAAATACTGAGATCTGAAAATAGACATAAGTTAAAGGTGCTTGCGGTCTTAAAACAAAGCTGCCATTAATTAATAATTATTCGTAGAGATCTTGTTGTAATACTCATGAATTTGCGATTATTATAAAAAAACGTTGTCAATTTTACAGCCTTTTAGCACTGAGTGTGCCAAGTCTGCAACTAGTAGAAGCAAAATTTTGCAAGAATTATTTGGTTGTTTTTGAAGAAATTATCCACATGATTGGTCGGTATACGTCAGCACCGATATTCAAAGGTGATTTTGAATGAAATAACTGAAGTAAAACATCTTTTTCGTCAAGTTAGATCGAGAAGTAACGGCCATATCCATGTTTTTCGACCTTTAGCTAATTATAACTCAGAACTTGAATAGACAATCAAGCTCAGATATTGCGAGTAAGTACTTCGATAGTGTACCTACATATCTACATATATATATTTTATATCACTTAGAACTTGATTTGCTTTTTAAAAACTTTTATTTTAACTTTTACAAATTATTTATATGATTTTATATGGTTGAAAATATGTAGATATAATTGGTACAGAGATTAAATGAATACTGAACGCAAATGCGTCTGTTGGTCATATTTATAAGGTTTGATATCAACGTAGGCACAGCATTCTGGGAATTGTTGCCGTGCCAGCGTTTCACATGAGAAGTCTAGGAAGTTGTTATCGCTTAGGTGATAAATGTATCAAATTATATCACGTACCATGATAAGAATATAAAGTTACTTATTTAAACAAGATACTTATATATCTGAATACATTGATGTGGTTTGTTTACCATATAACAACTCCCTTTCTTTTTGAAAAGTCGGTGTTATTCACCGACTTTTTGGGTCATTTCTTCCTCTTCTGTAGGTAGATGGGGTCTTCTTCTCAGGAGGGTGCCAATTCGTTTCAGCATCTCATTAGGGGTGGCGTCCTTGGATTCCTTACAACCACAGCATCTTTTCCTGCATTTCCAGGCGATGAAGGTGGCTAGGAGACAGATGGACAGACCAATAACTGTATACATGCTTAAGGAAAAATGTTTAGTTATAAATGGCTCGTTTATTAGTTTGTCTAGGTCTCTAGAGTATTGCTCGAGTTTGTGGTTGGCTATGTCTAGATTTTCGACATTTAGATGATCGAACTGGAGAGGTTCCAACTTGGGTAGCTGGAGTTTTTCGGGAATGTCACTACAACAGTCATAGGGTATAACCACTGGATGTGAATTGTCCGTAATGTTGATGGTATTGCGGCTTTCTGCTTGCACTTTTGTTATACCGACAAACGCGTAACAGTTCGGATGGAGTTTTAATATAGAGTTCTTATTAACACTGGTAATTTTCGTGTCCATTTTATTACAGTTTATGGTGATATAAATGGGTTCAGAGACAATTATTAACCACACATTGCCTTGTAGTTTCTGAACGTTATAACCTTGTCCATAGACGAGGGAACTTACACAGTTTTCGGGGATTTTTCTGAAGTTTTTCAGTAGCTGGGCTTCGCATGCTGCACTGCTGTCGATCGGGTAGGCGTAGAGGTCTGAGCATAGTTTCTTATGGGAATCTAGTTGTTTGCATGTGCTCAGGTCCTTGACGGGGATGTACATTAGTGAATCATCGTTACGCGCAATGAACTTTTGTAAGAATGACAAGACATGGTGAAGGCCAGTTCTGTTGTCTAGTATAGGGATAGGATACAAATGATACAGGGTATAGAGTTGTTGTTCTACTAGTGGTATTCTTATACAGAAACAAGATCCGATTTTGATTGAAAGGCTTCTAGTTCGATAATTTCTAGGTATTGGGGAATTTCTGAATATTTTACCGGTAGGGGTAGATTATTTTTTACTAAGTTTTGAGAGATTTCCTGAAGTGCAGTAATCAAACTTTCGGGTGATATAATTGAAGAGTGTATTATTTTCAGACGAGCAAATGTGATCGCGTTCAAAATGTCATCAAGGTTGCTCTGGAGGTACAAGTAACTTTCAGTCAATTTTTCACATGTTTCGATAAATTTTAGTTCGGCTTGAACCAGTGCAACTCTATCATTTACTTTATGCAGTCCGATTTGAATCTTTTTCATATCCTCGTTAAACGTTACTATATTAATTTGCATATTTTGGATCGTTTCGTTAAAGGTTTTTATGACGGCAGAGGTAACGGATATTTGATTTTTCAGGAGGTTTTCTATTTGATGTTGATCTTTGTTTAATTTGTTAATACTGTCTGTGAAGAATTGTCCATCTTCAGCATCTAGATTGCCGGTAATTGCTTTAAATATACTACCTGCTCCATTTAATATACCGCGCTTGAATCGTTTGGTGTTAACAAAGATTTCTTCAAATTTTACCTTAAAGGAATTTGATACTTGGTTTAGGAGTGTTATGTGTGTTATGTGTGTTTTGACTTTGACTAGGAATTCTTTCGTTTCGCGTGTATCGGGGGTGAATATATTGACAATTGATTCTAAAATTTTGTTGTTGTTGATAAAGGCTTCTTCGAGGCTTGATAGATTTTTATGGACTAGCAGAGTCCATTTTTTATTGGAAATAATTATCCTCGTTCCGTCGTGGTAATAGACTCCGACGGTTTTATTGATGGGTGTTATTTGGTACTGGGACATGGCTGCTCCGATCAGCAAGGTGAACCTGTAAGGCAATTCAGGCTTCAATATATGGTTTTAACCTGTCAAAGTTAGCTTTAGTTTTTTGTTTTGTTTTTTTATTAAGGAGGGTGGCTGAGTTTTTGTGAAGTTCCAAAATCTCAAATGGCCCGTTATATTTATTACGTAACTTATCGGTGATTTGGGATTCTTTTAAATACACCTTTTGACCAATCTGATATTCGGGGGTTTCCTTTGAAACGTGGGCGTCGAACCGAACTTTCGCTTTTTGTTCTTGTGTTTCAGTTCTGGCGCGCGCGACTTTATAATAATAAGAGAGGTTTTATTTAAGTCTCTGACGTATTTCGTGACTAGTTCTTCCTGATTATATAGCGTTTCAGGTGATCTACTGGACGTGTGTCCGAAAAATAACTCGTAGGGTGTAAATCCTTGAGTTTTATTAGTAGAGGTATTATAGCATATTATCGTGTAAGGTAATATGTTAAAGGGGTGTTCGTCAGGGTGTTCTGCCACGTGTGCTCGGATCATTTCCAACAAGGTAGCGTGGAACCTTTCTAAGGAACCATTAGATTGGGGGTGTCCGACACTAGACTGCGTTACTTTGATGTCATAGAGGAGACATAAATCTTTTAGGATGGCGTTATCGAATTCTCGGCCATAATCGCAATGGATTCGAAGGGGTGTTCCGAAGTGCTGGAAGTAAACGAGTAGGGTGTTTGCGATTGATTTTGCTGATTTATCTTTGATAGGATACGCTTGAGTGAATTTTGTAAGTTCGTCGCGTATAGTAAGTGCGTAATTTTTCGTTGGGACTTCTAGGACGTCTATGTTTATACGTTCAAAAGGGGATTTAGGCGTCTCCGTAATTACGAGAGGGTTATCTAAATTTTTGCGACAGATTTTTGTTTCTTGGCAGATTTTGCAGGCTTTTATGAAATTTTCGACGTCTTTTGTCAATCCTTTCCAATTGTATTTCTCTCGAATACGACGAATAGTCTCATTTATTCCGCGGTGGAGATGAGCTTTACCAGTATGATGCTGGTCGATAATAATTGGGATTTCGTTGTCACTAGGTGTTCTAGTAACGTTTTGACATATTTTGAGTTTCACGCCTTTTTCCGATAAAAGAAATGACAAAATTTCAAGAATAGGGAGTTCGACATTGTTTTCGATACAATACGTTTTGGAGTCGTCGAACTCTTCACGACCTTTGTATAGGGAGATAAATAGATTTTGCATTACGGTTTCGGGGTCGTATGGTAGAGCCACGGTAAAGTAATTTCTATGTCGGACCGACTTACTCGATAATTTATTTAATTCTAAATCTCGGAAGTCTGCGTTTTCTTCGAACAAATCTTCAAGGATTTTATAATGAAAATCTTTGAGATTGTTTTGTTGGAAAAAGGTCACTATATTTTTGTTGGTTTTGTCTAAGAGTTGCCCGTTCGAAAATTCGATTTTAGAATAATCGATAAGTGACTTTGTTTTATACAACTTTACCAAAGTTTCGAATTCGTTCAGGACATCTTCTTGTTCGTTTGTTTCCGTCGTGTCGCTTGTCGTGTCCTGACTATCAGGATCGGGTTCTATTGGAGTTAAGAGACTTTGAACGGGGTACGTATTGATTCTGCTTGAAAGTTAGAGAAATATTGGATGTGATTTATCTTTATGCGGGAAAGAGCGTCTGCATTTTTATTAATGCGGCCGGGTTTATATTCGATTTCGTATTCGTATTCTTCAAGCTTCAGTCGCCAACGTGCCAGGCGGCTACCGGGGTCTTTTATCGAAAAGAGTCACGTTAAAGGTCTATGGTCAGTTATTAGTTTGAACTTTCGACCAAATATGTACGAACGGAAGTGTTTCACGGCCCATACTATAGCTAAAAGTTCACGCTCTATGGTTGAGTATTTGGTTTCGGCTTTACAGAGGGTCCTTGAGGCGAAAGCTATTGGTAAGTCTTTGCCAATGGGGCCTTGTGAGAACACGGCGCCGATGGCGAATGCGCTTGCATCTGTGGCGAGTAGAAACGTTTCGTCGAAGTTTGGGTAGATAAGTACTGGCGTCGAAGTAAGGGCTAGTTTCAATTCCTCGAAGAATTTGTGACATTCTGAGTCGAAAGCAAAAGGGACATCCTTTTGTAACAATTTGGTTAGGGGCTTGGATAGTTTCGCGAAATTACTTATAAATCTGCGATAATAACCTGCCAACCCGAGGAAGGATTTGATCTCCTTCTGGTTAGTAGGCTGGGGAAAGTTTACGATGCACTGTATCTTATCGGGGTTTGGTTTTACTCCTTCCTTGGTTATGAGATGGCCTAGGTATGCGACTTCTTTACGAAGGAACTCGCATTTATCAGGTTGGATTTTTAAGTTGGCATTTCGAAGTCGTTTGAACACTTCTGTGAGGCGAGAAATGTGTTCGTGAACTGTCGGGAAATATATGATATCATCCATATATACCGTTTTGAATGCCCATGAGGATGTTGTCCATAACCATAAGGTGGAAGGGGCATTTTTAAGGCCGAAGGGCATACGAACGAATTCATAGTGCCCGTTGTCTACGCTAAATGCACTTTTCGGGATGTCTTTCGGGTCTATCTCGATCTGGTGGAACCCAGAGGCCAAGTCCAATGTTGTGAAGTACTGGCACTTGCCTAATTGATCCAGGAGATCTGAGATGTTGGGTAGAGGGTATTAATCTCCTACAGTTAACTCGTTGAGTTTTCTGTAGTCTACAACCACACGCCATTTCGGCTTACCCGAAGCATCAAGTTTCTTAGGGACAACCCACACTGGAGATGACCAGGGGGAGTTAGAGGGACGAATAATATTTTGTTCTAACATTTTGGATACTTGCGTTTTGATTTCTTCTTTGTGTATATGAGGGTATCGGTACGACTTCGTGAATACCGGTTTCGCGTCATTGGTGTCTATCGCGTGTTTAATTTCATTGGTGAAAGTTAGTTGGTCACCTTCAAGATAAAAAATGTCCGCGTATTCTAGACAAAGTTGAGTTATTAGTTCATTTTCTTCCATGTTTAGGTGGTCTAGATGGAGTTGGTTTTTTATTTCATAATGTCTGTCTATATTATTCAGTGAGAAATTTTGGATCGGCTCTAGTTTTAAATTTGAAAAATTAACGGTTTTGGGTACCGCGTTTACGTTTTATATAGAAGTAATAAATTCACCTTTATCGTCTATCTGAACTATCGCGTTAGGGAGTCTTACCTTGTCTACTTCGGTAGCTAGCAGTATAGCTTCCGTATTAGACAAGTGACATTTAAGTTTGGTAATTTGTTCTATACGTGGTTCAACTGAAATTATATTTGACATATTACGAGTGGTATCACGATTATCTGGATTTGGGTAATTTTGTATGTTTGGCAGACCCTGGTCCGTGACTTTGTGGATCGGGATTGTTTTGAAATTTGTTACAAGTTTTTTGTTTTTTATATCCACTATACAATTGTAATGTTCTAAGAAATCAGACCCTAGGAGTCCATCGAATTCTATGTCAAGATCGCATACATAAATTTTAAATGGTTCATTGTTGTCAAACGGGATAAAGACGGCTTCGTTAATATTTATTTTTTGGTCAGTTATGCCTTGGATCGTAATGTTTTCCGGACATCTCCTACTATAATTTTCACACATTTTGGGTTTAAATATGGATAGTCCTGCGCCCGTGTCAATTAATAATCTATGTGTGTTAGTAAGATAGATATAATATAATACAAATTTTTAGATTTGACAGACAATAAGGGGCTTATAGGAACTGTTGTTCCGGGAAGTTGAGATTTGGGTCGAAATTGTCCAAGTTCATTTTGCCAAATTGGGTTTGCAATACTGTCATCTCGGGGTCTCCGGATTTGTGATAAGGTGGATCCGACTGGGCATGTGGGCCTGATCGAAAATCCCGATTATATACAGGTGTTGTATCAAAAGTGGATTCGTCCGTGTAATAATTTTCGGAGGGACTATTAGCAGCATAATAGTCCTCGTTGCTGTTGTCGTATTCCGAAGTATTAGCTGTATAATAGTTCGAACTTGTGTAGGGGTTATTATCAGTATAATATCCCTCGTTAATATTTTCGTAAGGGTTATCGTGAACGTAATAACTTTGATTTTGTTGCTCTAGATTTTCGGGTTCAGTATTTTGATTGAGATGAAGCGTTTTTCTATTTGAATTTGGTCTATAATAATTAGGGTTAGGTTGAATCGCAGGTGGTCTTGCATTATTGAAATTTGGGTTTGGTGCAATGACGGGTGGTCTTTGTTGCTGGAAGTTTTGTGATCTTCCAGGATTTTGGTTATAATAGTTAGGTCTTTGTTGTTGGAAATTTTGCGAATTTCCAGGATTTTGATTATAGTAATTAGGCCTAGGATAAATTTGGGGAGTACCAAATTTGGGGGTCGAGAACTTTGTTGTCTCTGACGACATTCATTAGCGACGTGTCCCGTACGTTTGCAAAATGAACAATGTCTTGCAGGTAAGGGGAAAGTTTTGGTTACGCGTGGGAGTGATTGCACTATTGTTGCGATTGGTTTTTTGTGTTTCAAAATAGTTTAATTGGAGTTCTTTTCGAACTCTCGTTATTGCTTTTAGCATATTCTCGTGGTCGCTTGCCCTAACAACATGCGCGAGTTTGGGTTCTAGTCCCGTGAGTAGGGTGTTCAAAACCATACCCTCAGTTAATTGCGTTTAAGCTTGTTTTTGTGCCGCCGTTAATCGCTGTTTATGAACAGAAGCATGCATTTTTGCTTCGTGGGTTTGTAGGCGCGCAATAAACGTGAGCGGAGATTCACCGGGAAGTTGTCGCATTCTTTGCAAGTCTTGTATTAAGGAGGTTAGGTCTCTACTGTCACCGAAATGATTCTCTAAAAGAGTCTTAATTTCTTCCCAATGAGTGGGATTTCTAGAGTTCACTAGTTCAGCTGCACGGCCTTTTAATTTGTTTTTTATATGTACAGTTAAAAGTACCACCTGATTACCAATTGACATGCCATAAGCAGTTCTGCATGAATTTAGGAATGTATTTAAATTTATTTGATTGCCGTCATATTCAGGAATAATTGAAAATATTTCGCTCAATTTATACGGTTCAATAGCATCTGGAGGGGGTTGAGGTTGAGGTTGGGGTTGAGGTTGAATTTGTTGGTGTTGCTCTTGCTGTTGTTGGTTTTGTTGTTGTGCGTGCATATTTCTAGTCGTTACTGGCATAAACTAATTTGAGTTTGGAAACTTAGATTTATTTTACTTATAATAGCAAAGGACAACAGAATTGTTCTTTCCACGAACAATGCGCAAGAAATGATGCGATTATTAATTCTAATTAAATTTGCACTTAAACGGGATGATTCAGTAAGTACTTACACGTAATAAATCCTCATTTGTAGGTTCTTTCTTGATTTATGGATTGGAATCCGCCGCTCGTCGTTAAAGGTCTCCTTGTTCCGGCGATCCTTTCCTGAAGTTAGGCCCTTCTTGGGGTGTTCCTTATTCTTCGGGGAGGTTTTCGTTGGTTAGGCTCTTCTTCCGGGCGTTATTACCAATCCTACCGACTGCGCCACTTTTATATCACTTAGAACTTGATTTGCTTTTTAAAAACTTTTATTTTAACTTTTACAAATTATTTATATGATTTTATATGGTTGCAAATATGTAGATATAATTGGTACGGAGATTAAATGAATATTGAACGCAAATGCGTCTGTTGGTCATATTTATAAGGTTTGATATCAACATAGGCACATCATTCTGGGAATTGTTGCCGTGCCAGCGTTTCACATGAGAAGTCTAGGAAGTTGTTATCGCTTAGGTGATAAATGTATCAAATTATAACACGTACCATGATAAGAATATAAAGTTACTTATTTAGATAAGATACTTATATATCTGAATACATTGATGTGGTTTGTTTAGCATATAACATATATATGGGGCGTTCCACGTCAACCGGATCACTGCTGCGGCCAAAATTTGAAGCGACGAAAAAATACGTATGAGGGCTCAATTTGGAGCTTGACCTCAGAACTACGAAAAGCCGTATGCGCCTTTACAAAAATCAAGAAGGCGGCATCAATATGGCGGCCATTAACTCAAAAATTGATGATAAATGACCAAGAAGTTCAATTTTAGAGTCGTCAAAATGAACTATCCAGTTTGAAACTACTCAAAAGTAGTAAACCGGGGTAAATGATAAAAAATTTGGTATAATAACTTTGAAATCACAAAATGGCGGATCCAAGATTGCGGACTTTTTGCCAAAACCTAATAAAAATGCCTTTAAAACCATCAGATTTGTTTGAAAATGGATTGACTGGGATTTTTAAGGTCACTTATCTCAAATCTGGTGTGACAGATTCCAAATCATAAAATGTCGGACCCAAGATGGCGGACGTATGGCCGAGACTCCCATAATTTGCCTTTAGAAACACTGAATCCCATTGAAAATGGATTTACGAAGGTTTTTAAGATTGCTCATTATAAATCTGACATGAGTAATCCCAAATTACAAAATGGCGGGTCCAAAATTGTCGACTTTTTGCCAAAACCTGATGTAAATTCCTTTAAAAACACCAGATTTGTTTGAAAATTAATTAGCAGGGATTCTTATCTCATATCTGGTGTGATAGATTCCAAGTCACAAAATGGCGGACCCAAGATGGCTGACGTATGGCCGAAACACCCATCAATTGCCTTTAGGAACACTGAATTCCATTGAAAATGGATTTACGGAGGTTTTTAAGATCGCTCAGTATAAATCTAACATGAATAATCCCAAGTTACAAAATGGAGGATCCAAAATGGCGGTTTTATGACACAAATCAAATTGCAGATGTTTCAACAATTTTGATTAGATTTGAGAATTCTCGTTTTCAGGAGTATCTGATTGTAAATGTAGTATACGAAATCAAAATCAAACAATGGCGAATTCATGATAGCAATTCATTTATTTAGATTAGAAATACTTCAAATAATAAATGTTGCGCTGCGTAATGATTAAATCTATGATCTGCTTTTCCACATTGCTTTTTAGATCGGTTGCAGCAACGGTCTTTTTCAAGATAGTTGTTGACTCTTTCATTTGTTGCTAGAAGGGCAGCTTTGATTAATCGCTCGTCCAACGGTTCTTTTCAGAATAGTTGGCGAGTTCTTCAATAGCGTGTTGCAGGAGAACGGTGATAAGTTTTCAACGGTCTTTCTCAGGATAGTTGGGGATTTTTGCATGGAAACTTGGGGCGGGCTCCCGTAGTATAGGACAAACAAAGTCAGAAAACATCAAAAATTCACTTTTTTCAATGGGATAGGAGGTGAAGCTTCTCCTTTAGGTGCGAGAACTTTTAATTTTCAATTTTTACCTACGTTCTAAAGATGTCAGCAAAATTTCAAAAAAATATTTTTTTCTATTTCCAATTTATCAGCTTAATTTCAGAATACTATTATATGGCCATTTAACGTTTTTGTAAGAAGGTACTTTTAGATATTTTAAATAAACATAAGCCACCTGAAAATGGCAAACACGAGTTGCTAAAACGTTAAGAATCCCTCCAAATCCATTCTCAAACAAATTTGATGGTTTTAAAGGCATTTTCATTATGTTTTGGCAAAAGTCCGCAATCTTGGATCCGCCGTTTTGTGATTTCAAAGTTATTGTACCTAATTTTTTATCATTAACTCCGGTTACTACTCTTGAGTAGTTTCAAACCGGACAGTTCATTTTAACAACTCTAAAATTGAACTTCTTGGTCATTTATCATCAATTTTTAAGTTTATGGCCGCCATATTGATGCCGCTTTCTTGATTTTTGCAAAGGCGCATACGGCTTTTTGTAGTTCTGAGTTCAAGCTCCAAATTGAGCCCTTCTAGGTATTTTTTCGTCGCTTCAAATTTTGGCCGCAGCAGTGATCCAGTTGACGTGGAATGTCCCATATATATACTCATCCTTCTACTAATCCTGAACCTATTGTAACTTCCTACGAATTCTGAACCATATTTATGCATCCGTTCAGTAAGTCCTGAACCCATATATACAGAATTTAATTATATTTTTTAAGGGTAGGTAATCCTTATATATACAGTGTGTCCCAGGATAGACGTAACAAGAGGTGTAATGGACCAAAAATTTTGGAATTTTGGAATGGTATTTGGGGATTGAGTCCTGCTTGTTGTAAAACTAAAGTCTACCAAAAATGACTTGATCTGGTGTTCTACAGGGTGTTTTATAAGCAAAGTTGTAAAAATCACCACTAATAAAGTACTTTTATTTTTCAAAATATGAAAAAATTCCACTAAGAAAAGTTATTTACCTCTATACCAAATTTCAGGAACATAAAATTATTTTTTTGAAACTTCCCATTTTTTCAATACGTAAATTATTATTTTATTTTGAACCATTCAATTAACACTGCATAGAAATTATTTTTTGTGAATTAATACTTAAAGTTATGTAGAAGCTAAAAGTAGGCTATGAGAAAAGCAGTGGATGATTAACATTTGCTCCTACACAACTTTAAATATGAATTCAACTCTTAATTCGCAAAAAATGGGAAGTTTCAAAAAGATTATTTTATATTCCTGAAATTTGGTATAGAGATATAAAATTACATTCTAAATAACTTTTCTTAGTGGAATTTTTTCATATTTTGAAAAATAAAGGTACTTTATTAGTGGTGATTTTTACAACTTTGCTCATAAAACACCCTGTAGAACACCAAATCAAGTCATTTTTGGTATACTTTAGTTTTACAACAAGCAGGACTCAATCCCCAAATACCATTCCAAAATTCCAAAATTTTTGGTCCATTACACCTCTTGTTACATCTATCCTGGGACACACTGTATATATGGAACATAAAAATATTCTGAGTTTTGGTTCTTTAAATGTAATAATAATAATACCGTGTTTATTATTTACCCCAAAAAATATATATAACATTAAATAGTATACAATAAGAGGTGAATAAAAGGCCATATGTTAGGTAAAGTACCAATTCTGTCACAATAAGACGAAATGACATAATATTACGGTTTCTCATAAGAACGCATGTTGAAATGATAGAAAATTCCGAGGTAGTTTTCTCTTCAATTATGTAGATGATGAAATATATAAATTTTACTTTAACCAAATAACCCATAAAACGATACCCCACATCGGTAGTGGGATGGGGATGGTGATAGGGGGGTGGATGAAAATATTCTGGTTCTTGTACACACACTAAATCACAATATTTTTTCATCCCCTTTAATAATGGGGTGGGGGTGGTAATGTGGGTGGCTAATGCCAAAAATTTTTTTGAGACCTTAGCTTGTCTTGTATATACTAAATACCAATTTTATGAACTCTTACCTGCTTGATTTACATATTTACCCCAACCCTTCGAAGATGAAAATATAATCTAGTTCCAGATCTCGTTAAAGTACATATGTGTACCAAATTTCAAGTCAATATCTTAAACGCTTCCAAAGTAAACGTGCGCACACAAAAAGTTACAAACAGACCGACAGACAGAAATTTTTTTTCGCTCAAACTTAAAATCTCGACGTTTCATGACATTCTAAGCCTATTTGAACAATAAAAATTTTTTAATTTTTTTCGCAATTTTATGCTCATACTTTAGAACTGGGCTTTCAATGACCGTACCTCAAAGGTCAATGTCTTTGGTGGAGGAATAAAAATTATCTCAAAGTATATTTTCGTGGTACTTTTTAAACTGGCTTTGTGGTACTTTTGAAAAATCTATTTTAAGCCTCATTTTGGCGTACTTTTGAAAAATCAATTTTCAAGTCAAATTTCAACGTAGTTTTGAAAAATTAATCTGCGAGTGAAATTTTGGCCTACTTTTAATAAATCGATTTTCAAGCCAAATTTGAAAGCAGTTTTGAAAAATTAATCTGCGAGTAAAATTTTGGCGGACTTTCGATAAATCGATTCTTGAGCCGAATTTCGACGCCCTTTCAAAAATATTATTTTTCAAAGTCCAATTTATGGTACCTTTGAAAGAGTATATTATTCATAAATCTTTGTCATTATATACTTTCGCTCTCATATCCTGGACCAAAAACATATTTTCCTAAGTGAAAATTCGGTGTTTCTTCGAATTTTCACCTGGTCATTTCTAACGCCTTATAGAACTCAAAACGGTCCTTATCTGTGCATCTGCAGACTCTTAAAAATGTCCTTAAATGAAATTTTTGCCTAAGTCGAATTTTGATTCTGTCTTCAACTTAGGACGATTTTGGAGAGTTCTACAACAAGGACACAAGTTGATAATCAAACATTTTATGGCTTTTTAAAAGTAGGTAAGGTAAGGTCTTTAGCGGTGCAGTAAAGGTGAAAGACGTCGACGTTTTTGAGTGCTTAGTAGATCTGAAGAAAACTATACTCCCTCTTGTGGAAAATTTTAGTTTCTGTGGGCACTTCGTTAAGTACACACGTTGAACCCGTTCGTTGTTTTTGTTCTTTTTAAATTTTGGGCCACGTATTTACAGTTAAGATTTATTTTATTGACTTGTTCGTTCTTTTTGTGTTGCTTCTTGGATTTTGGACCAAGTTTTTATTTTTATTTTCTTTATTGACAACGTTAGTTGATAGTTTAGTGTGGTATTTTAATGTGCATAGAAACCATAGAAAATTATCCTAATTTACCAAATGTGTTGAACGGAGTGCGTATGTCCTTAGTTCGACATGCCGAAACGTGTATTAATGCAGACGGAAGCCATTTCGAACAATTTATGTAAATCAACAAATTTATTGGTAAGTTCTAGATTTATTTCGTGTATTTTAGTTTTCGATACCTGATCCTCAATTCGTTAAATAAATCAGATTTTTTTTCCTAATTTAAAGTACACATAATTGTTTTCTTTTATCGTATCTCAGACGTCTAACTCTTTATTTCCCAATGTCAAGCAATAATTTCTCATTTTTTAAGCTTTTAGCCCAGAATACTCATTTAGGTTACAAATGTTAATAAATCACATTTAAATCTGAAAAATTATAGACAACAATAAAAGCTCCAATATTTTGTTCTAAATTAAAAAAACAAACATGTAACTGCTGTGTTTAAATCTCTTCGCCCATCATTTGCTTGCAATTCTGCAAAAAGAGATAATGAATTATTTACATTTTTATAATTGGTTCCGTTGAGGCGCTCATCAAAGGTGCCGTCCTTCTTTGCTTTGAAACCACGAGCCGCCGCGTGCTGGCGAGAATGAGTCGGTCGGTAATCTTTGCACTTTTTTATGACAATTTAAAGGGAACTACACGTCCATTGACCCAGAAAGGCAGTGGTTATCAAATGTTTCCTACCCCAATATTCAAATTGTTGACCTAGGCCAGTTTTTTTTTTCAAAGTGCCCCTAGAGGAAAAATTCATAAAGGTTTTTTGTTTGTCTAGTCGGTGACCATTTCCAGTTTTTTTTTTAATAACATGAAACTGATTACACCCTGTATAACAGTTCTATATACCAATAGGCATATTTCGTTATAAAACGTAGATAAACATAAAAGGTAAGTAACAAAGAGAAATATGATACAGACATTATGATTAACTATGACTAGGCATTATAATAACATTGAAAGGGTGTTACAGCTGTAAGAAATCAAAAAATCTCATTTTCATGCAATTTAATATGTTGTAAAAGATATTATCTGTTAACATGTTTTTAATTTTGTTTTTAAATTGTTTTGGTGATTTCAAATTTTTGTTTCGAGTGGTAACATATTATAATAGTAGCAACCTGCATAATATGGTGATTTTTTGTATGCCTTACTGCTGTATTTTCTTATGTAAAAATTATTATTATTTCTTGTGCTGTATTTGTGAATGTCAGTGCATGTTTGGAATTTATCTTTGTTGCTATCAATGTGCTGTAATAATTTTAATAAATATATTGAACTAAGGTTAATATTTTTTTTTTGTTTAAAAATGTTTCTACAGGAGCCCATACGCTTTAAGCCAAATATAAGGCGTATTATTCTCTTTTGTAGAATAAATACCCTTACTTTAGAATTTGTTTGTCCCCAGCCAATAATATTATACCAGATCGCTGAGTAGGCTAATGTGTAATACACGTTAATTTGAGCCTTCTTTTTAAGTGTACTTTTTAGGGAGAATATGGCATAGTAGGCTTTGTTAAGTTTACCACAGACATGTTTAATTTACTCATTCCACGATAGCTTGGAGTCGATGTATGATCCCAGGAATTTTACTGTACTTTGATTTTCTACCGCCTGATTATCTATTTTCAAATTAAAACTAGATGATGTCTCAGAATTCCCCCTTGAGGAGTTTCAAGTTCTACATCATAAATATCGGAGATACTCTGTTCCATTTTAACTGTTATTTTTCTAATAAAGATGATAAACTAACTAAACAACTTGTGCCAAAAACGGCACTAAACGTAATCCGATCTCAACCAAAATCTTTTCAGATCTTCGGGAGCACTAAAGAAACCGTCGTGCAAAGTTTCATCCAAATTCGTTTAGTAGTTTCACCGCTATCGTGCCAACATACATACACACATACACCACACACACACACGCACACAGACATTTTTCAAAAACCGCTTTTTTGAGTTCCTGGGACCTCAAAACTTGATGTTATCTCAATTTTCGATTTTGGACCAATTTCAGTAACCTCCCAAAATTTTAGTGTGGGGAGGTTAAAAAAAGGGGAGGTACCCGTCATTGATTCCTATAAGAAATTTTCTCATATATGTATATAGTGTAAGGGTGGGTTGCCACAATCGTTACTAAGGTTTTCCACAAATAACATGCTGACAAAATGAAGGTCAAAATAACTTTTTGGCCAATTCTAGCCTAAAATTAGCAATATTGTGGAGAATAAAGAAAGCTAATATTTTTGTATATGCAATTTTTATCTCATTCAAATAGGCTCGGACATAGGCTGAGTAATGGGGAGGTGCTCCATCTTGTTAAGAGAAGAAGTCGTTTCTTGGAAGATCGATTTCTTCTTAATTTGGATACAAAGTCACTAGTGCGGCGATGAGGGCGTCTTGAAGAAAATGCAAATACCTCGCACCGATTAGGATCTCGTCAAAAAAATAAGGACACGAAACCCGTCAACTATTCTTCACAATACATTCAATTTTTTAGGATTGCGAGTGTGTTACTCCATCATCTAGTGAGGATTCTCTGCAGCCAAATAAAGATAATTTTTCCTATGGACATGGCCATTTAAAATAAAGATAGCTTCATTCAAAAAATTATTTTTATTTAAAATTATTATCATGATTGGATAGCCTCATAGTCACATAGAAATCTTCGAACACACCACGACCTTTTAAAACAGTGCGCGTGTGCGTCAGTGCGCGTGTGCTGAACAAAAACTCATTTCTCTAGCTTTAAGTAGTTTATAAGTGTTTTAAAACTATTCTCTAGTTGTGAATTAAAAAATTGTTAGGTTTAAGTCTTATTTGTTTTTAGACAGGAGTCCTAACTCCACATTCGATGTATTGTCCTAACTTGAATTGAACCCGCTCCATCCGACCGTACATTCACCATGGCGCTACGCGACGTGGTTGTGAGGTCGGCTCTGTACCGGGATACGATTCAGGTGCATGTTTGTATGCTAAACATCTAATAAATATTTTTGAATTGAAATTGAATTGAACAGACCACGAACGAGGATGGTACTTTTCTTTCTTGAGTATTTCTTTCCCTAGTATTTTGTGGACAGTGGACACTGCCAAATTAGAATTAGACGCAATGTCCTTATATATGAAATAAAAACTCTCTAGCATTGTCACCCAAACATTAAACTGATCCCCTTCTTGTGGTGACGGCCTAACAGATTTAGGAAGGTTGCGATTATGCCCCAATTTCCTGAATATTGACACTACACTACCAACCATGCTTTGGCTAATAGCTTACCGATCATAGTAAGTTGAAGTGAACAGTTCAACTACTTCTGTCTTATCATCAATACCAATTATGGAAATGATCAGTTCTTTCACGTTCAGTTAATTTCACGATTTTTAGAAAAAATATTAATACTTAACACTCCAAGCATACTGCCTGCGCAAATTATATGTGATAGTGAAACAAACAACAGAATTTGTACATTTAAGAAAAAAATAAAAACATTTTGACACGGATGTCTTGATCTTTTGTCACCAAATGCATTAGGAAAAAACCGGAGTCATCTTAGCTATTGTCAGGCTGCGAATGGAGCGCAATTAGAATATTTAATTTAGTTGTTTTTGAATTTTTTTTTCATTTCTAGTAAAGTTAAAATTTTAGGATTTTAAGAAATCTTTCTTAGAGTTTCCTCATGCAACCTACATCGATATTTACTGTATGGTATGTAAAAAAATATGCACTTTGAAACTCCGTAACAAGAACTAAAAAAAGTATTGATGACATCATAGCTTTGTGAAAAGTTGCCAAAAAATAAAAAAAGTATATCAAATGATGGCATTCATTAGAACCTTTTGCCTTGTCCGAGCGATTTAAAAAATATATACTCTTTTTGTTGATTTTGTCCACTACTTTATTAAAGCACTGTTGATGATAAGTGTTCTGTAATAAACCCTACAGTGAACTTAGTTCATTAAAAATAATTATGAATAACTATGAATTAACATAGAATGAAGAAGGCGGCTGAGTGGACTCAATTAGCTGTAAAATACTGGTTAATTGTATTATTTTGTAGATTTCAGACATTGTTTAGAAGAAAATACATGTGGCAGAGCATCCCAATAAGAAATAGAGAAAAATTAAGAAAATGCCACAACCAATATTTAGACAGTATCTCACATAATTATGCAACCTTCAGTACTACTGTCATGGCATACGGGTTACCTGCAGATCACACTCGAACTTGACCCTTAATGCATAGGTTTATAAGGCGACGGTTACGAGGACAGAAACATAAAGTAGAAATTTATTTTATTTCTTCCGTGGAAGAAATATTTAATTACTTCCACTTTACTTTCACGTTTAAAAAATACGTTAAAATGTTTGTATATGTGTATGATTTATGAGAACTTAATTTAGTTTTAGTTTACAGTTTTTGTAATACTTTATACTTGTGTATATTTTCCGATACCTTGTGCGTGATAAATGGTAACTGTTCTTAAATATTCCTTCCAGAAATAAAATAAAATTCTACGTGATGTTTCTATCCTTGGTAAAAACTACTAAGTAACTAAGTAACATTAGATATATTCATGATGTGTATTTTTCAAGACAAATTGTATAAGAAAGTACAGCGTTGCTTTCATCAAATATTTTAATGCCTCATCATGCCAGATCCTAAAAATGAGACCAGAGAGAATATAAACATAAAACCCTTTATAAAACAAAATATAACTTACATCTTAATTTAGCTTGTTTAGGAAACTTTAATATATAAACAAGTTTCGGTCAGGCCGTTTTAAATTTGCCGAGTGGAGAAAAGCAAACAACGTAAAGGAAATGGCGCTATATTGTTTTGAATGTGGTCGGGAATGGTGCTATATATTCAAATAAAGTACGTCCGGGGAAAGGTATCTCACAAAACTGTGAACTTTTCCTCGGTTATGAACATTATCTTCATTCTTTAATTGTAACATACGCCTTTTATTTAACCTCTTAATTTGACTTGATATCTTGATAAAAGAACACGTAAGATATTTGTAGAGTATATTAAAGTTAAAGACATTACATGATTCAAATACATAATTGGGGTGTCAAGATAATTGCAGAGTACATTAACGTTGTAAATTACGTGATATAAATAACTGAGATGTGATTTACTAGATGTCCTCAAAGTTGCGGGAAAATTTAATGTCTATTTAATTTCTCATTATACGTGATCAATTTAATTACAACATAACTGGAAGATCATCTGATTCACTATTAAAACTAGTAAATATCAGAGTAGTACTCTCCATAATAATTAAATTGTAACCATATCTCAAATTGTCGAGGCACCATGACATAACTAGTCGTAACTAGTCTTGAAAACAGAAAACGAAAACCGAAACGTCAACAGTTTTCAGTTTCATTTCTAGGCTGTCTGGAAATTATTGTCGTTAAATTTAGATAGTGATAGTTTTTGCAAAAATACGAAAAAAATCCTATAGATATGAAATGCTTCCTAGTGAAGCTTTGATGGCGAGGCCTTATAATATGTCTTTATTTAATATTTCAGGGACTTTTTCTGCCACAGTGGTGATATTCGATAATTAATTGAAATCGGAATACAAAATGGTCCTTCAACAACTATTTGAAAGTAGCTTTCATAAAACGGACGGTCCAATGAAGTTTAGCACATAGGATATTATTTGTGTAAACATAAGGGAACCATATTCAGGTACCAAAATGAAAGAAAACGGAACAATAAAATTTTGAATAAAGGAACGCGCCCTCCTTCACCTTGGTTGAATGTCATTTTGGTCAGTGCTATGAAATAATAGCCCTTATTAACATCATACTAAAGCTCATCACTGTAGCAGAAAACGTTCCTGAATTATTAAGTAGAAACGTAGTCTAGGGCCCTATATTAAGATGCATTTACAAATACATGTCTATATGACCTTTTTTCATATTCAGGCAAGAAATATCACTAAAGTTGGCGACAGGAATTTTCAGACACCCTGTATATTAATCTATTCCACAATTTTGATAGCAATTTTAGATGTGAGATCTTTTGTAGCAGCCAAAATATCTAACAAAGAGTAAGGAAAGTATTGAGTGAATTATTTTGATATTCAGCAGATACTGTATTTATAGAAGTATGAAGTCGTCGGCACTTTTTTAAATGGATGACCCTTCTTCGTTTTCAGATCAATGCCTTTCAGATACCTGTCTACCTATTAGTAAAAAGTAGCAAGGAACTGTACCACCAAATATCAATTTTAAGTCGGTGCAAGAAAAAATTACTAATTTCAAAAATACGTTTCGCACCGACTTCAAATTGATATTGTAGCATTTAAAAATGCCACATTATTTATTACACCTAAAATAATGCAGAAATTCCTATAATGATCAGATTTATTAATTAATTATTTATAAAACATGCTGAGTTGGGAGTCCATACGGTATAGTACGCGGTGTTTTGAACGTTCCCAATGTCTCTGCATTGTGCTGCCCTCTGCCATAATCCTGAAGGATTAAGAATTTGAAATTGAGCAAAACGAACATTAGGTGAAAGAACTGATATGTGATAAGGTGCTATTCTTTGAATGTTAATGTGAGAGCACACAAAAATAGTTTGTACCTGTGGTTTTATTTACAAGGCGATAAGATATCAAAATATTTAACCACAAGTGGCCCCACGTTGGGCGCCATTTTTACGTGCACCGTAATTTTTGGAAAAATCAGGTAACACCGTGATTGCTAATGGTTACTCAGTTTTTACGGGAGCCTTTAGGTCGTGGATTACTTAATATAGTTTTTTTTTGTATTTTTTCTATATTGTTATGCTGATGTTATGTTTTAACTATCTATACTTACTTATAGAGGGCGCCAATTAGTTTCAACCAACAGTGTTTAAAAAAATTAATTTATAGCTAACCAACCAATAAATTTAACTATAAGGTTAATAGATGGTTATGTTTGTTAAAATGAGATAGACAAAAAAATATTTTTGCTTGAGACTTACATTACTAAATAAACGAACACATACATATGGACAAAAAAAGAGTATTTTCATAGTATACCAAGATAGCATTAATTCCTCAGGGAAATCTGGTAAGCATGATTATAATTTGTCTGATTAAACTTTAAAAATAGTATAAAAATGTATAGAAAATATTATTTTGATTAATGATATGTTAATTAATTATAAAGTATATGATTAGCATTGGCATACGTATGTTTTTGTTTTACAGAAATTTTGCTGTTTGAAAAAAAAAAATTTGTAAATGAAATGTAATATCATATGAATATTTTTCAAAATTGTTTTTATATAAATATGTAATGGTAAATTTAGCATGTAATTTTAATCAAATAAAAAGTGTAATAAAATAATTGCTTAACTGAGATATCCTTTAGTGGAATAGGAAATTTGTTCCTAGGAATATTCTGGATTACATCTGGACATTACTCGTGGATAACAACAATTTTCCAGGGGATGTTACCATGATCTATATATCCAACGACCATTTCATGAATTTTTACCAACAGTGAAAAGGGAAACATCCAAAACACATATATATTAAGTTTTTTTTTAAACAGGAACAGGCACAGCAACAAAAAAATCGTAACGGGACAAAAACCATATAACAAATCCTTACATATATTTTACTAGAGATGTAAAATAAAATGAATAAAGGGGAACAAAAAAGGCCTAAAAGAGAAGGAGAAAAATCGAAATTAAAATTAGCAAACATTTACAAAGGTGGAAAAAACTCACCAAAGATGTTGTGTGGCCTTATAAAAAAAAAAGGTTGCTCATTTACTATTTTAAATTTGAGAATTGTACTAGACAAAAATGCCCTGTGGTTTTATTTGCAAAACGATAAGATATCATAGTATTTAACCACAAGTACAAACTATTTTTGTGTGCTCTCACATTAACATTCACAGAATAGCACCTTATCACATATCAGTTCTTTCAATGCAGAGACATTGGGAACGTTGAAAACACCGCGTACTATACCGTATGGACTCCCAACCAACATGTTTTATAAACAATTAATTATAGAAATTCGGCAATATTTTAGGTGTAATAAATAATGTGACATTTTTAAATGCACCAATATGTGGTAATAAGGTACAGTCCCTTGCTACTTTCCACTAATAGGTAGACAGGTATTTGTAAAACTGAGTGAAACTTTATTTCTTACTTTTTAGATATTTTTTGAATCGGTTCGATTTAAAAAAAATATATTTTTTTTCACCCTTTTTAGTAGCTTCACATATTTCAAGGTCCCTGTCTGAAGGATAAACAAATAATACATCATAGTCTCACTTTAGTTGCTTACAATGGTATACTTTTAGCCCACAGTACATAATATCAAATAGTCGCTTACATTTCGGTTTCCGCCATTGTGCCAGTTTTCACGTAAATCTACAAAAAATTTGATGATTATCGGATCTCAATTAAAAATAACTATGCAGTGAAATCGTCATCATTAACAGCATTGAAAAAAACGACATGAGCGAGAGTATACTGTATAATTTGTTCGTAAAAGCAAATTGTTCAACGAGCGCGTTTCTCAATAAAAGTCTCAGTTCATATTGTTGTCCTAGAAAACATTCTTCGGTTGAATCGCCTCCATGCAAGGCTCTCTTTCGTTGCTAAATGGTATATGACATGACAGGAAGTTATAATAATGCCCTGTTGTTTGTGAAAAATTATCACTATTATAAATCGAGAACTAAATTTTTAATTGATATCACCGGCGATTCCGCCAAATCTTCGAATAAGCTCCTAATATAAAAATATGTTTCCAATCTTTGTTCAGCTTACATTAGATGTAGCTTTGCAGCAGGTTTGACAAAAATCGTTAAGCTACACCAGAGTAATCATTGAACAAATATATAAAAAAAAAAACAAAAAAACATAATAGGACCTCCTGGGTTAAGTCGGTTACACTTCTATTATTTGTTTATTTTTTTTTTACTTATTTTTTTTATTTTATTCTTTACAAATACTTGTACCTTCTGCTTTAACTCGATTTTTTTATTTTGATTTTCTGTAAGTATATTGGTATCATCTTTACATTCGGGTAACTTCTTATGCAGTTTAATACCGATATAGCCAAAAAAGCTTCGTGCTATGGCTTTCACCTTTCTGCTCTTTTTAAGTGACCCATTTCTCTGCATCTAGTGTTGCAATATGAGATATATAATATATGCAGAATTATCCTAATTTTATGTAGGCAACCGTAATAATACAATTGTCTAATACTAAACAGATCGGAACTAAGAAACAGTTTCTGACGGAAAACACATGTGCTTCCTATATACGTTATTTTAATTGTACGTTTCTGTATACTCTAATGACTTCAGTTTAGTGGTCTCCCTCCACTCAATGCGATTATACCATGTCTTAAAATTGACTCAAATTCTTTTATATTAAGTGCTTGTTTAAGCTGATAAATTTATAAATTAATCCTAGCAATCCTTGGATGTGAGATTGTCATCTGAGGCGTTCAACAATATATATTTTTAAATTCTTCACTTTTTCAGCTGATATAATTTCTAGAACTTTATTTTCATTTTAAAGTATTATAATCAGGAAGATCAGAAGTTAACAATGTTGCGTGTTTGAAATATGTTTTTTCTGAAATCGATCGGCAATGTCTACATTTTCGGCGCGATTTCAGATCGAAAAATGCACAATTCCAGTATTTTAGTCTGTTGCTAAGAAACTATCAGAGAACAGACCGGAAAAGATCCGTTGCCCAGCAACGATCAACAAAACCGTACGGGAATGTTACTTTCCCGGCCTAGGCCGGGAAAGTAACATTCCCGTACGGTTTTTGATGTATATTTTAGACAGTAAATAAATACACGCAGACAAACCAACTCACATTAAAATTGCACTTATTAGTAAACAGTTAGATTGTAATGAAGAAATGTTATGCATTAATACAAATTCCTTAATTTATAATAATATTGATTGTGATTTCAGAAAAAATAGTATGTGTACTTCGGTGTGAAAGCACATTCCCGAACTTCGATGCTTGTTGGCCTCGGCTAGCGCCTCGGCCAACAATTTGCATCGTTGTCCGGGAATGTAATGCTTTCACACCTAAATACACAATATACTATTATTATAATTAAATGTTAGTATATTAGTACAATAACTAGAGGTTTTAACTTCGAAAAAATATCATATTAAACGGATTTCATTTATTTTTTACAGTATAATAGTAAATGCTTCACAGAAAAGTTTCTATAGTGTGCGGGGGCTTGCTAATTTATAGGGGGTGGATACCACCCCCTCTCAGGGGGTGGCACTTAAAAAATATATATATTTATTGGAGCTGAAATAGAGGCAAATTTTAAGAAGAAAAGGTTCTATGCAATTTTTCACATAAATTGATAGTTTTTAAGTTATAACGACTTCAAAAGCGCGATTTTAGCTTAAAAAAAAAAAAGTATTTCCAAACGGCTTTCGTCAAGTATCTCGAAAAATATTACTTTATCGAAAAAATGTTACAGACCAATTACAGAAAGTACAAACTGGGAATTAATTATATTTTTTGTTTATTGATGCAGGATTAATAATTTCGGAGAAATTTAAGTTTACATTTGGCATCCAAGTGTTCATAAGATAATTATTTAGAGTGAGAGTTAAATATCTCAGAAACTGTGACACTTACGACAAGGATGTTAATAGGTAGAATAATAAGTTATTAATTAAGCTTTCAACTGTTTTTTATTTGTTTCTGCAGCATAAAAAACAAAGAAGTTATGACCGAAGCAATGTGCTTCTACACATTTTTTTAATAACAACGTCGCCATTTTGTTACTGTAATTAGCCAGTAATTAAAAAATGGTGTATTTTGTTCAAAAGTACATCACTCATAGAAAGAAAAGGTCCAAGAAGTGTTCCCTGATGTACGCCATATGTTGCAATTTCGTAGATGCTTAGACTAATTTTAACACATTGTTTTCTATGATCTATAATTTATAGATTAATCTAGTAATATACCTCTAAAACCTGTGGTTCTAATTTGCATAATAGTTCCCTAGTAGCAAGAAATATTAACCCTATAAAGGTTTTATATGGCCAGCAGATAGGATATAGTCCCAAATATTAGAAATATATATAGGAATAGGAAGAGAGTATACACACCCAATATTTCTCATACAAAGGGTCCAATATACAAAATTAGTGAAGTTAATAAATAGATTTCAGATATCTGACCCATATTGGGCATATAATATGGAAAGATATAGAAATTAAATATTAATATTGGAAAGGCACAATCTGTGTTAGTGTTATATAGGTTAGACACTCACTCCCAATATATTCAGCCAATAATTCTCCTGGTTAGGTCCATTGTAAATTGGAGATTAACATATATATTTTCCTACGATATCGGTTCCATAGGTAGACCCAATATATTTAATGTATTGCCAAATAGTTTCATTTGCAGAATATGAACATTCTTTATGTGGAGCTCAGGTCCATATTGTTATATTTACGACAATAATTTGTGTGTGAAAATGTGAGATCAAAAAATTTTGACAATTTGTTAGAAGTGATAAATTATGCTTGGGTAGTGGTAAATGAAGAATATTGTTCCCAATTATGTAGGTCAATACCCAGTGGATTAAGAAAAGTTATAGAGTATAATGGCCGAATTATTAAAATATTAAAACCGTTTATCTATAATTTAGAAATGAAATATTTTTATTTATAAGTATTATCATTTCTATTTCAAATGTAATTTGTTCGTAGACTACATAATATTGATGCGTCAAGACAAATACTTTAAAGTCACTTTTATACTACGCAGGATGAGCTATCCCATTATTATGCGTAACAATTGTACATTACTGAAGAGATTCAAAAGACACAAAACATGCTTGCCAAAACATTAACCATGACCTTTAAAACTTACTTCAAATTTCCAACAAATTCTGTTTAAACATTAATGCCAGTAAATCGAAGGCTATGTTATTTGGTCGAATTGCCTCACGAAATCGAGCCAGTAATGATGTAAAAATTTCAGCCGACAATGAAATTATAAGTCTTACAGACAGTGCCAAAAATTTAGGATTAATTCTAGATGTAAATTTGAGATTTTCCGCACATGTATCATCCATCGTTAGAAAGTCGTACTGTTCTTTAAAAGTAATATACGCTAATAGACACATTCTAAATAAGAAAACAATTCTTTGCGAATCGTTGGTGTTGTCTCACATCAATTATGCCGATGTAGTGTACGGACCATGTCTACTTAAAAACTGATGCTAAACGGCTACAGTTAATCCAAAATTCTTGCATTCGTTTAATTTGCGGACTACGCAAACGCGATCATGTATCGGCTAAGATAACCGAAATTGGATGGTTAAATACTGAGAGAAGGAGAATGCTACACTGCTGCACGTTCTATCACAAAATAATCACTACAAAGAAACCTCAGTATCTGCTAAATAAACTACGATTCAGAACGGACATTCATAATATTAATATCCGGTTTAAAAACAACCTCCTTAGCATAGAACTACACTTTTTCGGTCCTCTTTTACATACAACTCCGCAAAACTCTATAATAAAATTCCAGCTTATTTCAAAAAATTCGATTGTAATATGTTTCCAAAAAAACTCAAAAAGCTAATGTTTCAAGATACTACCTTCTTAGCATAAACAATTGATGTTTGTGTAATTGATTCTTTTGTTGTTGTTGTTGGTAAGCAAAACAGTATTATGTGATACAGATACTCATTTATTTTTATAGTTATGTTACATCTTCGAGGTTGAGTTGAAGAGCAAGCATTTTGGACGACCAATCCAAAACGCTTGAACACCGCCTTTTCCAAAATTTACTGAAATATGTGTCTCGTTTATTTGTTTGTATATTTATATTATTGTGGAATAAAGACTGTTATTATTATTATTATTATTATTATTAAAAAACACAAAAACTTTTATTAATGTTATTTTTTAAAAATACTTATCTTTAGCCAGAAATCAGGCTGATGCTTTTTCTCCGCTCTGTATAATCATTCAGACTATTTAACAGATTAATAGAGCTAATTTATTAAACCTATTTCGATAAAATTCTGAAATAAATAAAATCAAGATTACATCGTCTTACATCTAACGTACGAACAATTTAACGATTATAACCTCCATGTAATGAAATTGAGTCTTCTTATGGGAAGAGATAAAGAATTATATTATTTGGTTGACTCATCTTGCAGTAAATAAACTTGAGGGTGTCTCGGGTTACCGCAGCGTAAAGGGAGGGCTTTAAAAGATACCAACTTAATTTTCTCTGTGACCGAGCTGTCCTAAACTAATCTGATAAAGTCAGCGTGAACCCCTCATAAAATACTAGATACGAGGGTGCGGCTATTGGTAAACAATAATAAGTTAATTATACGGTTTGAAATAATACACAGTGTATTTTAAGTTATAAGAAACCTCCTCAAAATTCTCTATAATTACACAGCCGCACACAAAAAAAAAGTTTTGTGCAGCGGACCAAATTATATGATATGTTGTATTTTTCGACGCTGAATTCGAATCCGTGGTCCAAAAAAAATCTATCGTGTCAGTTTTGTTTTTTAATCAAAAACATCCCTTAAAATGGTGTAAAATCATAGAAATAACTTAATAACACTTAATGAAGCGTGAAAAATGATAGATGTTTTGTAGTCGAGAGTAGAGAATATTAATTCGAGCCACAGTAAGCTATTTCTATAAATTAAACCGAAATCCGCCGTTATGGGGCGAGAAAACTACCGCTAAAATTCAAAAGACGCAGGTGAGTGTGAATAACATGTGCAAAGGCCAAATGTTTGTATATCTTAATGCAAAATATTTGACTCTGGTGCGACAACCAGCCATTACTCTCAAAGGGTAGAAAATCAACCCTATGGAGGGTTAAAACTACCCCCACCTCTCATAGGTTTCAAAACGGAAAAAAAAATTGAGGCTTTTGTAGTTTTAAGCAGGGTGAACAAATATGGAGTGAATTCGTTCCAACCACCGACACAATAAGCTTAAGCTTCAGTACGGCGGGGCTTCGCACCGCAACCCATAAGGAAAAAAAAAGAGCTACACCCATGCTCAAATGATGCATATAGGTGCTATTGAAATTCGAAAAGGGTCAATTACTTGTAGCTCATCGTACCAAATATACAAATCTGGTACGACAACCACCCAATCTTAATAATGTTGAAAATTATCCCTTTTAGGGTAGCCCCACAGACGGACGGATTTCATTACTTCTAGTATCCTGGAACAAAAATTCAGGCATTTGTAGCTTTAGGCAGGGTAGATAAAAATGGAGTAAATTCATGCATTAAGCATTAACCAGTTGTGTTTTATTTATTACACCATACCTGCTTATTCAACTGTTTATCTTAACATTTATCAACTTTTCTATCTTTTAATCTGTGCAAAGCTATTCTTTTTCCTATTTACATCATACTTTCGACCATCAATCCAAATAATTTCTTTTCTTATGACTTTTCTCTCTTATCTTCAAAATATCTTTTCCGTGGTTTTCTTTTCCTATTTTTCTTAAGTCATAGATATAGGATGTTATCTCTTCAGTGACCATTTTTTTCTATCTATGAATGCTATATACCTAAATTAACTAAATTTCCGTCTATCTATTTCCGTCCGTAGGTATGTGGGGGTAGTTTTTACCTCCCACCTCAATAGGGGTGATTTTCAACCTTAAAAAAATTGGGTGGTTGTCGTACCAGATTTATATATTTGGCACAATAAGCTACAAGTATTTAACCCTTTCCGAATTTTAATAGCACCCATATGTAATATTTGAGCATGAGGGTAGCTCTTACCACCCTTTAAGGGTAGTCTCTAGTCATGTATTGGGGTTGGAATGAATTTACTCCATATTTTTTCACCCTGCCTCAATTTTTTTCCCGTTTTAAAACCTAGTTTTAACCCTCCATAGGGTAAAGTCTCTACCCTTTGAGAGTAATGGCTGGTTGTCGCACCAGAGTCAAATATTTTGCACACAGAGATACACAAATTTGGACTTTGTACGTGTTATTTACCCTCACCTGCGTCTTTTTAGTTTTAGCGGTAATTTTCACTACCCCATAAGGGCGGATTTCGGTTTAATTTATAGAAATAGTTTACGTCTTCTTTGTCATTGTTGTTTTTGTTTTTTATTCTGTATTATTGTTAGCCTGATGTTATATAGGTCGTATTTTGCATTCTCTGTCTTTGTTTGTCTGTCCTCTGATTTTGTTTTTTTTTCTTTTTAATATGTAATATGTAATATATATACGATGTAGGTATATGTATTTAACCCTCAAATCTTAATTACTTACTATTATTTTAGTATATTTATACAATAATTATCTGACATACCAATATTCTGTACAGAATCTGATTGGGAAATAAAGTTATTATTATTATTATTATATATATAAAAGCCAGTCACCCTTTATACTCTGTGGCTCCGACACTCACAGAGGGGAGCTGGTAGTACCGGCAGCCACTCCCCACGTCCGTGGGGTGAGTGACTACTGGGTCCGAGAATCGTGTGCCCTGAGTAGACGTAATGCGCCGAGGATAATGGCCTTCTGCATCCTGCCGGCTAAGATCTCTGCCGAATTTCGGCATGCCGGTATGATCTTTAGTTCTGAAAGCAGTGTGTGTCTCGTTCCACCGAGGGCTCCTATGATCAGGACCACTAGCTTAACAGTATGGCCAGGGTAAAGCCTGCGGAGCTTGAAGAGCAAATCTCGATATTTCGTCCGTTTTTCCTCCTCCTTCAAGACAATGTTATTCTCCGCGGGAGCCGAGAACTCCACGACAAACATTGTCTTGAGTTGGTGGTCGAGGAGGACCATGTCAGGCTTATTAGCTTGTATTTTCCTGACGGTGGGAAACGAGTAGTTCCAATAAATTAGACACTTCTCATTTCCCACAACGGACTCAATATCCCCCGGAGCGTAAGGCAGCACTGGTGTCTCGTCTATCCCATACGAGTGCCTTAAGTGATAATAAAGCACTCGTAATGCTGCGTCGTGCCTCTGGATATAGGCCGAGACTGCATATATTGGACAAGCCGACAACAAATGCATTAATGTCTCCGGCGCCCCGTTTCAGGTTCTGCAGCTGACATCAGGGACCTCTATACCCATGACACGACTTCGATAGACGAGTGTGTTGAATACACCATCCTGGCACGCCATTATGAATCCCTCGGTCACAGACTTCAGCCCGGCTGACCTCAAGAAAGCAAAGGTCAGCCTTTCGGATAAGCCGCGGTCTTCTATATTTTTATAGAAGACTCCGTGCAATGGCTTATCCGAGTGTAGCTGCAGAAATAAATCAATTTTAGCAGCTTTGACTTGGGATTTTTGCCGAGCAGGTTCCAACTCGGTGACAGAATCGTGATTAACCCGCTCAGCGTCGAAGACCAGACCGAGTTCATCGGCGGCTCTGCGTGCTGCCTTAAACAAAAAGGCTCCAACTCCTGCACTTTCATGATCTCGGACCATGCAGAGGAGGGGATCCGAACTCCTTATGGCCTTACAGGCTCCATCCAGAACCATCCTGTTATGGAGACTCTCCAAACTCAAGAGTCCACGGCCTCCCCGATGTCGTGGGAGATATAACCGTGGAACGGACGGGTGCAAACTCCTATAGAGATGCATCTTTTTTCGGGTTCCTATATCGAGTTGTCGCAGCTCCTCTTGATTCCATTTAATTATTCCAAAGGAGTAGAGGAGGATCGGAACGGCAAGCATATTGGTAGCAGACACCTTCTTCTTCCCCGACAGTTCTGAAGACCAGATCTGTCGGAGTCGATGCTGATACTTGCCGCGGAGAGCGTTTTTTACTACACTCACTTCTTGGGTGGAGCGTTGCTCGACACCCAAGTAAGTGTACGACTCTCCGGCATCTAGATGATGTAAGATGCTTCCGTCCACAAGCTGCGCATCCTCTCCGTAGTCACCGCATCGTCCTCTCTTGAGGTGGACTAGTGCACACTTGTCCAACCCAAATTCCATGCCGACAGCCTGCGTGTACTTCTGTACCACCCTGAGGGACTGGCGTAAAGCCCTCTCTCCGGAGGCATAAAGTTTAAGGTCATCCATGTAAAACAGATGGGTGACCTTATGCCTCCTGTCACCGAGGGTACCGCAGTTGTATCCACGGGTATTTCGAAGCGAAACGGATAGTGGTAGTAGTGAGATGCAAAACAGAAAGGGGCTTAGGGAATCTCCCTGAAATACTCCCCTTCTGAACAATACCGGCTCTGTCTGGACTCTGCTATTACCCAATGTTATGGTAAAGCGAGTCCTCCAGAGCGGCATGAGTTCTTCGATACATCTCACTACGGGACCGGGCACCGCAAGACATCTGAGCAAGTGGACAATAAGCTCATGGGATGTCATATCAAATGCCTTGCGGTAGTCGATCCAGGCCATAGAGAGGTTACGCTTATACTGCACGGAGTCCTGCGTGATACATCTGTCGATCAGCAGGTTCTCTTTGCAGCCAGCGACACTTCTCTTTGACCCTCGTTACTCATATACCCGTTCGTAAACCCGTTCAACTGCTTGGAGCACCCGCATGTACAAGATGCGTGTAAACAACTTGTAGCATGCGTTTAAGCAAGTTATCGGCCGGTAATTTTTTGGGAATTTATATTCTCTACTCTCGACTACAAAACATCTACCATTTTTCACACTTCATTAAGAGTCATTACATTATTTCTATGATTTTACAACATTTGAAGGGATGATTTTGACTAAAAAACAAAACTGACCCGATAGATTTTTTTTGACCACGGAATCGGATTCAGCATCAAAAAATACACCATATCCATATAATTTGGTCCGCTGCACAGAACTTTTTTTTGTGTGGCTGTGTTATGATTCTGATTAACTGTTCTCAAATTAGTACGTAAGCAAATCTCCTGATAATTTGTCCCGTCGCGCGTCGGTCGGATTTTTAATGTATACAGGTATGTGACTGGTACTAATCTCTTCGCAAAAAAAAGTAGATTACGAATTCACTTGGTGATAAGTTGTAAACCGCGTAGGAGAAATGTTATGGCTTAAATACAAAATGGTGTCAAGGAATTAGAGTACAGAGAACTGGATTTGTTTTTTTTTAGAAAGCACCGACATTTTTGATAGATAAAATGGACCCTGCTATTTTCTTAATGAAATTGAATTTCGGCCAAATTAACTAAATTTTTAATATGTTGTCGAATTCGAGTTCCTGGTCACTACTTCTCATAGGCCCAACTTAATCCTGCTTCTAGTTTCTGAGACACAGTTCAAAAAGTTACAAGCGGTTAAGTTAATAAAAATTCCAGTTTTATGAAAATTTTTGACATATTTTATATTGTGACACTTTTTAATCTACTTTCTAATAGTGTTTTAGAATATTTTGAACTAATAAATTTGAAACATTTTGTCGAAAGCTACAGGAAATATGTCCTAAAGATAACAAGTGAAAAACACTTATCTAAGAAAAATTAGCTAACATTTTTTTCCTTATGTGTCCTCCTAATCAAGAAACTTTTCTTGAAAGACTTTCTGAAATGGCTCCTTTGAACGCGGGGCGGCTGATGTCAAAAATATTTAAAGCCTTTGATTCTTCCACATATAATATATCATAATTTAATTCTTTACACTCTTTAATAATGGGATGAGGGTGGTAATGGGAGTGATAGTGGGAGTGGCTGATGCCAACAAAATTTGGACTTTGGACTTGGCTTCTCCTGCAAACACTAAATCCCAATTTTATGGACTCTTACTAGCTTGTTTTACCTATATACCCTCATTTACCGTCACAACCCTTCAAGGGAATGAAAAATATAATCTAGTTCCAGATCTCACTCACTAAAGTACAAGTATCTACCGAATTTCAAGTCAATTTCATAAACCGGTGTAGAGTAATCGTGCGAACAAAAAAAGTTACAGACAGAAAGACCGATAGACAACAACAGACAGAGCGATAGAATAATTTTTCTCCTCAAGCTTAAAATCTGGGCGTTTCATAACATTTGAAGCCTATTTGAAAATAATAATTTTATTGATTTATTCCTTTACTGTTACTATACTTTGGCTCGCTGCGTGGATGTGGAAGTAATTGATTGTACTTTATTATAATTTATGGGCATATTCAAGACGACATTTGCATTTTTAATGAAGGTGGGAAGCAACATTGGAGATGGAATACTAAAATACAAAATGTACACTAAATACTACACACTTTAAATTGAATTTAGGTTTCGGTGAAACGTTATTAAATTTTGATATATTGTAGTGCTTACGTTTCTCAAGAAAAGATTCAAAGGGCAAAACCTCCAAAAATTGACACTTTTTGAGACACATTTCAAAACCACATAATTTGCACCATTTTAGATATTCAGAATTTTTTTACTCTCAAACTATATTAATTTTAGTAAAGACTGCAAGGGTCCAAGAACGTCCAGTAACAATAAGATTTTTTTATCAACTTATAAGTTTCGCCAAAAAAATGAGTGACATTAATAAAAGTTGATCAAAATTCTAAAAACATTTCCTGATTTTTATTGGATTTAAATAAAAAATTATTGACTTGCGTTTTCTCCCTTAATTTAGTAGTTTAGGAATAAACACTTCTTGAATAGATAAAATGGCACAAATTATATAGTTTTGACAAGTAATGGTCCACTTTTAGAGGTCTTACTCATTTAGACATTTCATAAGAAACATATATATCGAAATTTCAAAACATTGCGCCAAACCCAAATTTATTTTAAAGAATACGGGAGTTAGTCCCTTGAAGTAGAGCTTTACAACAAAAGTTCTGCAACTGTTTTCGAGGGCGGGGAACACGGTGGTAATAATATTTTCTGACCTACCCTCCAACCACTACCCTTAAACCGAAAAAACAACCAAAGTTGTTCAGAATTTTCCAAAAACCTTAAACTCAATATTTATCAAAATAAAAATACTGAAAAATTAAAAAAATTGACAAATTTAAAAAATATAAAAAAAGACTAGTAGTCACTTGACAACTACCTGACAGCTTGAGTTTAATTTCAATCAAAATTGTCACGAATTTTTTAAACAAAAAAACCCATTTAAATGATATTTTCAGACTTGAACATTTTAACCTCCCCACAATAAAATTGTGGGAGGTTACTACAATTAGTCCAAAATCGAAAATTGAGATAACATCAAATCTTTACGTTTTGAGGTCCCAGGAACCCAAAAAAATTGTTTTTGAAAAATGTCTGTGTGTATGTATGTGTGTGTGTGTGTGTGTGTGTGTGTGTGTGTGTGTGTGTGTGTGTGTGTGTGTATGTATGTTAGCACGATAGCGGCGAAGCTACTAAACGGATTTGGATGAAACTTTGCATGAGGGTTTCTTTAGTGCTCCAGAAGATCTGAAAAGGTTTTGGTTGAGATCGGACTACGTTTAGTGCCGTTTTGGCACAACAAGTTGTTTATTTTATGATTACTTGCAATTTGTAATTGAACCATTGAAAAGCAATAAAAATTCCGATTTCAACGATATATCACACTTGCACTTTTTCGATTTGGTTTCCGTGAAAAAAATTAAAAAACAAAAATTTCACTTGTTTTGTTCTCAAAGCAGTGCAATGTACAGGGTGATATTCTAATAATGACAGAGGTGTTCAGTGATTTCGGCTGATAACTCGGGAACGGTTGAAGATATCGAACTGAAATTTGAAACGTAGGTATAAATATTGTAGACGGACGGATTACGAGTGAATTAATAATACACCTACGTCACATGACGTCACAAATAAGAAAAATTCTTAGAAACTGGTGCAGATATCGACTTAACTGGAAACATCCAATTAAAGTTTGAAACGTAGGTGGAAATATTGTAGATGGATGGAATACGAGTGAATTAAAAATACACCTACGTTCTGATGACGTCGTAAAAGCATAAAATTCTTATAACAGGCTTACTGATGATGATATCAAAAAAATATTTATACAAGACGAGTCACGAAATTTTTTTTTTTTTAATTTCCAAGAAATATAAAATTTTCGGAGAAATGTCACTTTTCAGAAAAATGTCAGATTTTTAAGAAAATGTCAAATTTTCAGGAAAACGTCAAATTTTCGGAGAAATGTCACTTTTCAGAAATATTTCAAATTTTCAGAAAAATGTCACTTTTCAGAAAAATGTCATTTTCGAAAAAACGTCAAATTTTCGAAGAAATGTCACCTTTCAGAAAAATGCCAAATGTTTGAAAATTGTCAAATTTTCGGAGTAATGTCACTTTAGAAAAATGTCAAATTTTCGAAAAAATGTCAAATTTTCAGAGAAATGTCACTTTTCAGAAAAATGTCAAAAATTCAGGAAAATGTCAAATTTTCGAAAAAACGTCAAATTTTCGAAGAAATGTCACCTTTCATAAAAATGTCACCTTTCAGAAAAACGTCAAATTTTCGAAAAAATGTTAAATTTTCAGGGAAATGTCACTTTCAGAAATGTCAAATTTTCAGAAAAATGTCACTTTTCAGAAAAATGTCAAATTTTCGAAAAAACGTCAAATTTTCGAAGAAATGTCATCTTTCAGAAAAATGCCAAATGTTTGAAAATTGTCAAATTTTTGGAGTAATGTCACTTCAGAAAAATGTCAAATTTTCGAAAAAATGTCAAATTCTCAGAAAAATGTCACTTTTCAGAAAAATGTCAAAAATTCAGTTAAATGTCAAATTTTCGGGAAAATGTCAAATTTTCGGAAAAATGTCAAATTTTCGGAAAAATGTCACTTTTCAGAAAAATGTCAAATTTTCGAAAAAACGTCAATTTTCGAAGAAATGTCACCTTTCAGAAAAATGACAAATTTTCGGAAAAATATAACTTTTCAGAAAAATGTCAAATTTTCAGAAAAATGTCCAATTTTATTAAATGGACTCAAAGGAAAATTCCCAAAAAATACTACGGGTCCATTTGTGTGTTAAAGCGTGCAGACTGTATGCTGAGTATTTTTGACGTGTCAAGTGCATCGAGAGATTACAAGTTTTTTCGACGTTTATAAAGCCCACGGATGGTGTGAGAGGCCATCCTGAACCGCTTACAAGCCCTACAAGTGTAAGCAACCCCACCGGAACGCTTTCGGTGAGTTTTTTCCAATAAAACTTTAAAAGTGACAGTGACATTAAATTTTAAAAACTATTTCCGCTACTTCCGGCATCCCGCCGGAAATTCTTCCGGTAACATAACCTAAAAATAGTACTACATAACCTAAAACAATTTAAGACATTGGTACCAACCTAAACATTTTTCAAAAACCAAATTCCCTAGAGAAACATTGGAACTAAAAATTTGACAGCTATCACTTCCCCGACCGATTTAGTGAAAAATTGGTCGTGGCCAAAAGATAAAACAAAATATACCAACTCAAACTTAAACGAGCCACCATGAACACTACCCTGGCTACATCTGGCAGGGAAACTGTCCACCAAGAGTTATATGGTTTTTTCCAAAGATGGCCATCCCTGCCATCCATCCCATTACCAACGAAGAGGTTTTTTCGTTTAGTTGTTTCCCGTATCAATAATCAAAATTATTAAGTGCTCTTGCCTACGAACGTTTTTATAGAATTGTGTTTATTTTTATATTAATTTTAGGTCCATGTGGACACATTATAATTTTAACTTAGTCTTTAAGCCTGCCTACAGAAGACAGGAGCTACTTTTCTATTTTTCTCCAAGCCAAACCGGACCTACCCCGTCCAGCCTCACACTCGCCACGGCGGTGTTCACCGTGGTTGTCTGGCTGGCCCCGGGCTATGATCCGATGAAGCATATATTTGTATTAAAAACATTGAATAAAATATTAATGTTGTGCAGACTATAAATTTAACACTCAAGTTCTTAGGTCAAAATCCCACCGAACGCAAGACTTTTTTTCTGATTTAATACGAAAAAAATATTTCAACTTAATAAATATAATTAAATGAGATCGTTCATATTGTTTAGTGCTCTTTTCGACTTCAAAGATTCACCGGGTGGGGAGGTTCCAGCCGCTTCCAGTAGCTGCCGATTTTTTTAAACAAAATTTCAATATTTTCTAATTTTGACTAAATTTTGGATTTAGGGTTTTTGGATAATTCTGAACAACTTTTGTTAACAAAATTTTCCGATAAAAAAAGCCTAGTCCGGAAAATCGGAAAGTTTTTTCTATTTAGGGGTAGTGGTTGGAGGGTAGGTCGGAAAATATTGTCACCATCGCGTTCCCCGCCCTTGAAAACGGGGGAAAAATATCTTGCGGTCCAGTCACAGAACTTTTCAGCTCTTTGCCTTTTCCTGGTTTACCTCAAGAGACTAACTTCCAACGTATTTCATGGATCTGTAAACTTTCCTCTCTGCCTACGTCACTATTGAAGAGTCTTAAAAGTCCTAGAAGTGTAGTCAATTACATTTATATTTATTGTTATTGCCTTAAAAACAAATCTAGTACCGGTATCTGCTTGTCGCCATTTTGTTTTTGAGCCCATAATATTTTCCAAGCAATTCACTACTTATCACCATGTCAATTCGCAAACTGCGTTTCTTGGCTAAGAGATTCATACCAGGCTCATACCTGCATCATTAAAAATCCCACGAAAGTGCTCTTGCTAACAAAATAAATCTATGAAATAGAAGTTCTCATGGGTTATATTTTAAAAACGAACACACTGCTGTTTGTGCTTAGGCCATGATAGTTAGTGAGTGGTATTTTTCAATCAACTACGCCATATAGGCTTGTAAAGTAGAAGAATAAAATAGTGTAGGTATAGTTAATACTTTTCAGATTTATAAGCAACATAACACCTTTCAAAAACTACCAGCAATTAACAGTGGGCAGAGCGTGGCTATATAATTTCCTTTATAAGAATTGAATACGGTCGTTACATATGTATTGAAGAAAAAAAAAACAAAACAATAATGGTTAATATTTAAATGTGCAGAGAAGATATTAAACAAAAATTATAATTTTCTTAGCCATAGCTATTTCATAACTCAACTAGGATACAAACACACGGACAACAATGCAACAAGAACTCCCTGCGACATTGCCATTTGCCGCAGCTGAGACTTGAACTCAGCTACTAAGCGTGTTATCTCACTTCGCCGTGGTCTAGCCGACTGCAGCTTTCTGGGTAACACATTAAAAATTCCACTAAATATCTGTACCCTAGCCAGAATTGAAACCGGTAGACTCAAGCCTAAAGGCGCGTCCACATTATCGCCGGATTTGCCGATCGGCTTTTGTTGGCAAGTGAGTACGTACACTTCTTCCTGTGTCGCTCAGCATGAAAAGCCGATCGGCATGCCGAAACATTTACCGCCTGTTTTCGGAAACTTCAAAAGAATCGAGGCATAATTTAGCTAGTGGGGATATTGCTGTTGTAATAATAACATCGTCAACATTTTGGTCGCGACTGACTGAACTATATAAATTGATGATGCCTCTGGCTTTGATTTAAATGTGGATGTGTTGCCTGAATGCGAAGAGCAACTAAGCCGGGCGGCCATGACGATCGGCAAAGTAGACGATAATGAAGACGCGCTACCAAAGTCTATCACTGACGTCAGGACACGAGGTACATCCAACTTGGAAATTTTGCCGAACCTCTTCTTTGTCAAAGAGTAGGGGTCTTTTTCTTGCCCAATATTTAATAGACAATGATGATTGATATCGTTTAGATTACGGTGTTCCTGCAGGTTTGGGGAAGGGTGGTTTTGCAGGTAGGATGTTGGCGAGAATGGTGGGTTGTCTGTCCGTTTGCCTTAAGTCCTGCATAGCTTGTAAATTGGAAGTTTTTCCTAAAGTGGTTGATATGTGTACTGTATGTTATCGTGGTGTCTGTCATGTGTGATATCTTTATTCATCCGTGACAGTCCAGCCTTATTCGTGAAGAATTTCTGGGTGGTTTCCTTGATGCAATCTGTCATATTTTGCATATTAGTTGATTTATGCAGCTATGATGCTATGATACTAATTTAATGATTAGAATTTGTTAACAGATGGAAGATTTTGTTTCGCGTGGTCTGGACTATTTTAAGTTGGATGTCTGAAGCACTATTCCAGACCACGCAATCCTATATAAGGATCGGCCTGAAAATTACTGTATAATTTGTTCTTCGAAGTTTCCTTCATTTCCTTCGTTTCCTTCGTCTGTTGACGAGGGTGTATAATTTGCACAGAGCTGCATAGGACTTACTAATAGCTACTGCGATGTATGAAATGAAGATTAACCTCTCGAAGGAAACTCCCAGATGTTTAAGTATCTTGCTTTCTTTTATTTCCTTGTTGTTTATTTTTAGTTTTGTTATGGCCCTTATGTCAGTGAATATCCTGTAGAATGTTATGGTTTCTGTTTTGTCTTCGTCGATTCGTATCTTCTATTGATCATAGTAGTCTGTCACTCTGGCCAATAGTCGGTCGAGTAAGCAAAAAAACTGCACTTTTTGCAGAAGTCACCAAACTTGCCATGCATCCTGTCCAGACCCATTGTCAACTTCTAACAAGATGGCGGTTATGTTTCCCAAAATGACCCCCATAAAATTAATTATATAACAAACTTAGGTGACTAATTATATGTTTTTATAGATGCTGAATTCAAAAAAAGGCTCTAAGACGTTGTCAGAAGTCCATAGGACGAAATATACGAATATACAACATGGCGACCAATATGATCACAGTGACCACAGTGTAATAAATTGTAACGTGATTTTTTTTTCGGTTTCGGCTGATGAATACTATTTAATGTTTTTGACTTCTAATTAGAGGCTGTGATAAATGAAAGACAAATATTTTTAAAGAAATGCCACAAAAATTTGAAAAACAAAGCAAATTGTAAAATATTGGTTGGTATGCAAGTCCAATCAAAACCCAGATTCTTCTACAATTCTACATCACCTACGAGCATGTTGTCTATTACCACATCATTTATCACCATATCATGCGGAGGATCTTCTTCCGTCTGTCCTTGGCTGAAAATAAAAAGTAAAACCAACACATTGCATCATTGTTATCAAACAAATATTTAGCAAGTACCGCTATCGTTTATGAAATCAATTAATTTGTTTCACACTGAAAACAAAGAATCTACCTAATCGTGTTATGTTGGTGCAATTTTTGTAATTGACACATAGGAGAGGTACACATTCTGAACCAAGCGCCAGGCCAATGGTGTGAGCAGAAATGTATCTCTGTTTCTGTCCAAAGTTCAATGAAATTCATAGTTCTTCAACGCCCAAAAATTCTTAATACAAAGAAGAAAGATATGGCAAGAACCAAAACATGAGTATCCACGGTTCTTATGACAACGATTTTAGTCCCATAGATGACTGCATCTCCTGTGTGAACTATAATCCGCCATATGCCTTCTAAAAAGGAGTGCCAGTAAGTCCAACAAGAGATGTTGAAGTGGTATCACAACTGACATATTCATCTTCAATGTTAGTGACGACCTTGGTAGTTCGCACTAGATGTTTTCCTAGGAGAGAAAAGATCTTCCTTATTTTTATTGTTTATAAGAAATTCACGCCAATTTCGAGGAACTGGTGAGTTCAGCAAAACTTAACGTCGAATTCCTTCATCTCTAGCATTACGTAGACTGCTCTTTAGGCTTTCCGGTCTGTACATATCCCATACCATATCAAATCTTGTAGCAGAAATGCTCTGGATACATCCCACAATGCTCTGATGGAATTCCCGAAAGCAGTACTCCCCAAAGGTACGCAACACTCGTGGCTGAATTGAATGAATGAGAGCAGTTTTATCATACACTATGACATTACATGTAGCAGGAAATACGATCATTTTTGTTCACCATTTCTTCCAGAGGACCAAGTAAATCTGCCTTTCCAATTGCATGGCGAAGGTGACCAGCAGAAGACAGACTTGGAGGATAGGGACTGTTTTCATACTTGAAGAAACTTTGCATGTCAAGTTTTCTGTTCATACAGCAATAAGACATCTCTGAAATAGATGTAGGGGAGAGAGGGCGCCTATGGACACGTTTTTTCAAAACGTAATATATTTTTTGTTTTTCATTGTGAGTTTGCTTTAAAGCAATTTTCGAGTAAAACAATATATTCTTAACACTTTATTAGCAATATTAGAGGTTGAACAAATATTTATTTATATTTTTTGGGCAATTCTAAAAAAAGTTGCAAATGTCCACAGGTGCCCCATCGGTGGGTGCATGTGGACTAAGAAGAGGTAGGTGTGGACAGCAGTATTAATACTTATTTATTTATATATTATATTATCATTAAAATAATATTAAAATAATTAATCAATGTTGCGTGACAATGTAGTATATAACAAAATAATCATATGAAATTATACTTTTTTAGAGAAATACGAAATTCAATAAAAGAAGAGGTTCTAGCTGTTTATTTGGGTTGGAGATGATTTTCAACTTTAAAACGACGTATTCCCTTTTGATTAAACCTTTGTCGTTTTTTGTACAAAATGAGAAGGTCCAGGTAGATGTGTGCTTTCGTAGAAACTGCACTTCCTACTCGCAATATTTTTTTTGTTGCAAATTTGACGAGCACGTAATCATCGACATTGATTATGTCATCATCTGAAAGCCCCTCTGCAACAACATTCATTGTGTCGTCATCTCAGATTCCTTCATTTAAAATATCATCTTCAACGGTGGAATCCAAATTCTCCAGTTCAGAGAATTCATTCTCAAATGAACTTTCTTGAAACATAACTCGTTTCACAGTTTCTTTTTTATTTTCAGTGCCATTTCATTTCCTTTTTGCATTTTTAGGGCATGTTCCTCTTTAATTTCTTCTATATCTAGTGTGTTGGTAAATTCGTGATTTCGTTTGACTTGTAAATTCATTAACTAATCTATGTATTTCGGGACCTGCCATAGCCCACCCCCGCAATTTAGCTGGTTCCTGAAGAGTGCCGACAGTACCACCGTCATCTTTTACATTCTTGTTGTGTTATTCATTACCCTGGTCTGCTGTGATAGCAGAAAAGGGATTGGACGACTTCCGTATAACAAAATTTCCTGCCTTAAACTCGGCATGCACTGCTGATGAACGTAATGGAAACTCATCCAAGTCCCTTACATGGACGGACAGCATCTTGCATAGTAAACATGGTCCAGTAGAAAATACCACGGCAACATTGGCTTGATACATTCCATGAAAATAGATTAAAAAAAAATAAATTTAAAAAAATTAATTGTTAATGAAACATAAAACTTAAATTTTGTGGCGGCCATTTAGGTTGCCATGTTGAATATTTCGTTCTATGGGCTTTTGACAACGTTTTAGAGCCATTCTTTTAATTCTGCATCCCTATAAACATAATTAGACGCCTAAGTTATATTATATTAAAATAATTTAAATTTTATGGAGGCCATTTTGGAAAACATCACCGCCATTTTGTTAGGAGGATTGGTTTCAGGTGGCTCCCCTTCCTAAACGTTGACAATGGGTCTGGACATGATGCACGGCAGTTTGGTGACTTCTGGAAAAAGTGCATTTTTTTTTGTAAAATATGTTGCTTAAATAGACGGCTACAACTACTACAATTGAAATTTTATTTTTTGTGTTGCGACTTGTGTGTAAAAGCTTTGAATATATATTGTCACATCGTCTGCGTAGAGTAACAAGTTTGTATTGAGAATAAGCATAACCAATAAGTAGATCTGCAGATCGCCAAATACATGTCCTGGTTAGGCTTTGAGTCTTTTTTTGTGCGGGGGGGGGGGGAGGGGAAACCCATCATGGACACCTAGCACCCTGGATCTATCACTCTGGGTAGTGCTGGACTCTAACCGAGCTAAAACCTCTCCGGAATATTAGCCCACTCCCTGTCTTCAGTGTTTCCTCATATCGTGGAAACGCTCTCGCTTACTATCAGAATATCAGGTCAATCTTAGTGTTAGTCTGCTCCGCAAAAATGTCCTCCCATTACTTCCCAAATTCGTTGAAACGATTAGAGGTTCAAGTTTCTTTCGTCTACTTCCTTGGTTTTCATTACTGATGTTATCATGTCCTCCAAGAGTTGCCAGTTTTCCTCTGATTCTAGCATCCTCAACACCATGTCGACGGGTGTAACTGGGATGCCTAGCCTATCCATGGCTCGTTGCCCTTCTTCTCTCCACCTGTTACACCGGAACACGGTGTGCTCCGCGTCGTCTATCTCCCACAGTACATACATTCTCGATCTTCGATCTTTCCGATATCGTAAACGTACTCTGCAAAGCATCCATGCTCTGTTAGGGCCTTGGTAAGGTAGTACTCAATCTCCCCGTGTCCTCTCTCCACCCATCTTTTAGTATCTGGAATGAGCCTCCTCGTCCATCTTCCCCTACTCGAGATATTCCATCTCTCCTGCCACCTTTAATAGAGTCTATCGTTGACCTCCTTCCTACCAGTTCCCTCGTATATGTCGCACCTTTCCTTTGCTAGAAGGTCGAGGGGGATCCCCGCCACTATTAGCACTGCCTCGTAGGAGACCGTCCTGTAGGCACTGCAGACTCTCAGTGCCGCACATCGCTGTACCCTAGTCATTCTTTCAACTGCCATCGTACTTACCCATACCGGGTAAGTACGTTGGCCTTCGGTCCGCTGGTATTATGCATCAGCCTGCCTATGGCCATTGCCACTCACCCAGCTTTTTCCTCCATTTTCGTCACATGCACCGTGTATGTCAATTTCGGATCAAGCCAAATGCCGTACTTTATCGCCTGGCTTCGGCCGATTTCCAGCTCCCCTACCTTTATTTTCACGACAAGGAGGTTCCTCTTTCTGGTTATGACCACCAGCTCGGTTTTCCCAGGAGCAAGTTCCAGCTTCTTGCCCCTTACCCATCTCCCTATTTTTGCAATGACCGTGTTAGCCGCCTCCTCGATTCCCCTCGCCGTTCTGGCCGTGACTGCTATTGCCAGATTGTCGGCATGTCCGATCACCTTAATATTCTCCGATTGGGGTAAGCGTAATGCATCATCAAACATTATATTCCACAAGGTTGGGCGCAAGACCGATCCCTGTGGAACTCCACTGGGTAGTACCCTCTACCTCCAACCCTATCCACCTGTTGTCAAGGTAGCTCTTTACTATCCTGAGCAGGTACGGAGCTATTCTCAACTTTCGTAACTTCTCAACTATCTCGCCCCAATCCGCAGTATTCAAAGCGTTTCGAACATCCAGCGTTACTACTGCACAGATCTTCTTGGCCCTCATAGCCTTCCCAGCTGTCTCGGTTAGGCGCCTTATCGCTCCTACCGTGGATCTCTCTTTCCTGAAGGGGGTGTCCGATAACCCTCCTTTCTCTTCAATGTCTGCCTCTAGACTCCCCAGAAGCAGATATTCCATTAACGTGCCCATTGTATCGAGCAAACATACCGGCCTATACGAGGACGATTCATCTGGTGGCTTTTCCTCTTTCTTTATCAACACCAGTTTTACCATCTTCCATCTCTTGGGGAAGTTTCCCCTTTCCAGTGCGCGGTTCATAACCCATAGGATAAGCCTCAGCTGTTCTTCCGCAACCAGCTTTACTATTTCTGGGGGGGGAGGATTTCATCCGGTCCCGAAGCCTTTCTGTTCTTGAGTCTGCCACACGCCTCCGACATTTCCTCCTTGGTAAAACGGGGAACCTCTCCCACTTCCGTTGGTCTCCATATTTCATCCCCTTCTAGAAATAGGGCATTTATGATCTACATCATCTTTTCGGCTGGTATAGTCGGAAGGGGGGAGGGCGTTCATGCGCCTCGTCGCAATCTTGAACCCATCCCCACACGTCCCTATCTATGTCTTGGCACAGCTCTTTCCATTTGTCATTTTTTGACTTCTTGATTGCGTCTCCTAATATCTTCTTTGCCTCCCGGTAGTGTTGCATGGCCGCGTTCTCCTCTTGCCCTCCTTGTCTCCTGTTTCCCCTAATGTATCTCCTTTTGGCCGCAACACATTCCTCTCTGAGGTCGGAGATTTCTTCAGTCTACCTTCTTCTTCTTCTTCTACATTTAGCGGGGCGACGAAGGGTCGCCGCACTCAGGCCTTGTGGCCCATTGTGCTACCGCTACGTTTTTACTGGATGCCCCCATTCAGGCCGGATTCTAACCCAAAGGCCAAAATCCTTCCTATAGGGGCGTTCCTTATTTCCTCCAGCACCGGAAAACCAATGCCGAAGTGCTTGTGCCGCAAGTTCATGAGACTAGGGCAGGAAGTGAGGACGTGGATGGAGGTTTCCTCCTCGTCCCCGCAGAACCTGCAGTCGGGGTTGTCGACCACCCCTATGGTATGCAAGTGTTTTCTGAAAGAGCCGTGTCCAGTCAAAAGACCTACCACGATTCTGACCTGTTTCCTGCTTAGTCGCAGGATTTGTTCTGCTCGCTTCGGCAAGGGCCCTGTAAGCAGGAGCTTCGCTTGCCGGAGTCCTGGGTAAGAGGCCCAGAAGTCAAGGAACTGGGACTGTATCCAGTTCTCTATTAACTTCTTGGCATTTGATCTAGGGTAGCCGAGAGCCGGCTCCGGACCCAGTAGGGGCCTTTGAGAACCCTCTCTGGCCAGAGCGTCTGCCCGCTCGTTACCCTCAATGTTGCTGTGTCCAGGCACCCAGAGAAGCTTGACCCAGTTCGATGAGCCAAGTTCACAGAGAGCCTGTTTACAGTTTTGAACCAGGATTGACTTGGTCTGGACTGATGCATGGGCCTTGAGGGCCGCTTGACTGTGGCTACATATATATATGTGCTTGTTGGAATATTTCCTTTGGATATTCTCCTGTGCGCAGACCAAAATAGCAAAGATCTCGGTCTGGAATACCGTGGCGAATTTTCCCAGGGCATAAGAAAGTTCAGCCCTGGGCCTTTCACCGTATATCGCCGCTCCAGCACTTTCCTCAAACCTCGATCCGTCTGTGAACCAGACGATATCGGCAGGTCTGAGTATGTCCTCGAGTGGGTTCCAGTCTTCCCTTTTGGGGATGACGACCTCAAAGGGTTCTGAGAAGGAGAAGAAAGGCACTATATCATCACTCCTGGCCTCCAGAAGTGAGTGAGTCCCTATCGCTTGGGAAAGGGCCCTTGTGTGCCCTAATTGTTCTTCTCCTGTTTTCCACTGACCACCACACCTCAGCCTGTAGGCCGCTTTCCGAGCCTCGGCCTCAATCACCAAATGAAGGGGCACGAGGCCCAGAAGGACCTCCAGAGCTGCTGTGGGGGTCGTGCGTATCGCTCCTGTGACTCCCAAACAGGCGAGTCTTTGGAGTTGAGTTATCTTCTGCTGAATGTATAGCCTGGTTGTAGCAGGCCACCACACAACAGAAGCATAAGTAATCATTGGTCTTACTATCACAGTATAGTACCACATTGTTACGCTGGGGTTTAAGCCCCATGTTTTACCAAAGGTCCTTCTACATACCCAGAGGGATGTAGTGGCCCTTTTTATTTGTCTCTATATGATCTTTCCAGGTCAGCATGCCTTCCCGCCAACATGGCCCTCAACCATCTGATAATGGTATCATCGATGCCATGATAGGCAGCCGCGGCGCAGATTGAGTCGAAGGAGGTATTGTCAAATGCTCCCTCGATGTCAAGAAAAGCACCAGCCGCAAGTTCTTTCTACCAATATACCAAGCCGTTTGGTCTTACAACTCTCCTCTTCGTCATTGCTTGATCGCAGGCTCTAGTAACCGCCCTGATTAGGTCCTCCTCTATTGCAGCATTACCACCTGTCACTTGTTCTTCAAGGGTTCTCTTGAAGATACCTAGGCTTTGAGTCTAAACTGCATTTTAAAAGAAAGTAAAACATGTTCAAGTTAACTGCCAATTCTTAAATTATTAATTTCTTAATAGAAGTTGTTTATTTAAGAAAACGGCGGTTTGATGTTTTCATGTAAGGTCATTTGCTTTTGTATCCTAATTACATCTTTTAAATAAAGAATAATATTTCTTTTATCTATTTATCTATTTTATCTTCTGATAAAATTATTTTAAATAACGTGAGTATTAGATCTAAGAAGATAAAAACTGCTGAAAATAAATATAAGGCGGGAAACAGTAAAATACATTCTCGCACTTTGCGTTAGATTACTCTCAGCCGATACTCTCTAGGGCACCAGTATGTACTTTCACAGCTGTCTATGAAACATTTCGTAATTTTGCTCTAACATATGTAACCGAACAACACGATACAAATTCAAATAATTCTATGAAATATTATAAGTAAAAAAAAAATTCTTATAAACATGTTAAGTGCACAGTTCATCCTAAAGTAAATTCTGCAATTTTGAATGATTTTTTCAGTTTAACGTATTATCATTATCAAAAATTCTCCAAAGCAAACTAGATGTAACCATTATACTCTTCGCTACTTTATTGAAATTTTTAAACAATCGTTGAATATTGTATAAATGTAAGCATTTTTTGAATTTTGTTGTTTCTTGTTGGGATCCTCTGCCGTAGATTTCACGAACATTGTTTAGAAGACAATACATGTGGCAGAGAATCCCAATAAGAATCACATGAAAATCTTTAAAAATTCTCTAAGACCCTCCCCGCATATTTTTAGAAATCAGTTAATTATCCTGATATAATTTCTATATTTTTTAAATGTAATCTTCCTCTGATGATTCCAGCTCTGTTGTCTGTTTGTCAGCATACTGTAGTTTATTTTTGTATTTATAGAATCTTATCACTCTTGGTATAAATTGTCCTTTTATAACTTTTATATCTACTGATAGATTTCTTTTTCAAAAACAATAGGATTCTTCTTCTAGCTAACATTACCTTACTGTAAAAATTTCAATATAACCGTACTTTTCACTCTTAATTTATAGTACATTTAAAAGGCGAGACGAATGTGGATATTTAGACATGCAGAATTAGATGGCAAATACAAATAAAAAAAAAACGCTGCATAAGGAATCACTACTTCCACATTAGGGTTTGGATACCGGGACATCTCGTGTCTCAAAGTTCCGGGACTTTTCCCAAATTTAACTGTCTCGTGTCCTGGGACTGAGAGCGCCTTCTGTTAATTTAACGAGTAATTACTTGATACTCGTATGTACGTAACTTACTATACACAATAAAACCGACATCTGTTGAAAACAAGACAGTGTTCTCTTTCCGGAGGCATTATTACAAAAATCAGAAACAGATTGTCGGACAAAGTTGTTAATGTACTAATTTTTTTGAAAGAATATTTTGTTAAATTAGGAAAAAAGACTAATTAATAGGGCTAGTGCGATGATCGCGGCGAACAGCGACCGCCTAGTAAAGTCACATTGTTTTGAGCCTTTCGACTCTCGGAACTCCAAGAGACATCGAATTGTCACCTTCTACTAGAAAGGATTCGCCGTTAGAGGCATTCAGACATAATCCCATGGATGGTAGCTTCACACCACCGCCCGCTCGAATGAGTGCATGAACCAAATGTCCGAGCCTGCGGTTCCTCTCATACTGAACAGAATTACTATCGTACGGTGGGGTAAAACTAACCTGTCTCACGGCGGTCTAAACCCAGCTCACGTTCCCTATTATTTATATGACTAATGACTAGAGACTAAATGATGATTATTGATGATTAGTATGATTACTTTACTAAGTCTGTTTTATGTTTCATAATTATAAAATTTTATTACCAAAAAATGAGTCTGTGTATAAGAATGAAACATACGAATTGTTTAGACTTTAATTAACGTTAGAAATGTTAGAATTTGATTTTATGTCCTATAAATGTTGATTTCTACTAAAATTACGATTTCATTGATACAATTCGCCAAAAATGAACTCAATTCTAATTTTATTGCGAAAAGTTTCGAAGTCCCTGGACGTCCCGGGACATTGATCCTGCGATGTCTCGTGTCCCAGGACTTTGAGAATGTCGAGACTTCCCAAACCCTATTCCACATCCAGAATTTCTATCCAAGGCTCTCAAAACGAAAAAAAAAATTGTAGGTGGAAATAATTGTTTATGGAACTTTTATAATATAATATTTGAATTTATCTGTCCCAAAAACCTATAAAATGATATCCCACATCGGCAGTGGGTTGAAGGTGGTGATAGGGGGGTGGAAGTGTGGGTGGACGAAGCAAAAAAAATATTTTGAGGCCTTTGGTTCCTGTAACACACTAAATCACAATTTTTTTTTTCACCCTCTTTAATGATGTAGTGAGGGTGGTAATGGGGATGTCTAATGCTAACAATTTTTTTGAGATATTTGCTTCTCTTGTATACACTAAATACCAATTTTATGAATTCTTACTTGATTTACCTATTTCTCCTCCAATATACCCCCCAACACTTCAACAGAATAAAATCAAAATATAATCTAGTTCCAGATCTCGTTAAAATACATATGTGTACCAAATTTCAAGTCCATAGTTTAAACGGTTCCAGAGTAATCGTGGGCACAAAAAAAGTTACAAACAAACAGACAGATCGACTGACCGATCAGTCGACAGACAGACAGTTTAGTGAAATTTTCACAACTCATTGTTAAGGAATCAATACAACTGTTGAATCTTATTAAATATCAATTTATAAGTTTTTTTTTAAATTTCAAATTTCCAAGTGCCTCACGATCTAAATTTAAGATAGTGATTGTTTACATAATCTTGTGAGGGATCCGATTGTAGAAAATCATTAACAAGCAAATGAAGTAAATCAATAAGCGAAATGTAATAGAAAACAACGAACATTACAGAAATGCATGAAAGAATTAAAAGTTAGCTATTTTCTAGACAAAAAAAATTCTAAAACCATATATTTTAATTTTATCTAGAAGCATGCAGTACGCTAATGGATACTAATAGTTTCACGATACAACAACTTTATTAATGTATTGTTTCTATAGCAATGAAAATAAAAAGTAATTTTAGGTAAATATGGTAGAAAACCTTCCTCTAGATATTGAGGACAAAAGAGCGCCCATAAAAGTAGAATAGTGATTCTTTCAGAATGCAAGTTAATACTAATTTTGTAAGGGATGTAGGGACTTGGAAAGACAAAGAATGTGTGGAGTAATTGAATAATGAATGATTGCAAATAATATGGAATCACAATGATAGTTCTGAGGTAATTTGGCATATGGGACAAGAAGAATACGGAGCAAATATCAAAACAAATTCATGAAAGGGTATATTAAATGAAAAAAGGAAAGGAATAAAATATTTCTTCTCATTAAAAATCCATTAATAATATTTTGAAGTAAAATTGATATATCAAATTATATTCGTGCTGACATCATCAGTTTTTACTTCGTTATAATCTCTTCTGACGATAAATGTACTTTCAAAGCGACTAACACTTACATTCCCCTCGTAGAAGTTTCAAGCACATTTGGTAGTGCCGGATGTTTTCCATTTCACTTTCATTAGAGAAAGTTTGTGTTATATTATATGTTTTGACAGATGCTTTTAGTCTGTTATTAGGCTAAATTAATACCTCCAACAGAACTTGTACCTAATTAAGTACAAATTACAGAATGAGGATTTGTCGTGTGCAAATCCCTGAAAAACACTGAAGGCAGTTTTGCCGTAACTAATTGAATTCACACACCACATTTTGTTACCAATTTGAAACTTACATTGCATTCTACTTGTTGACGTTACATTATGGGTGATTTGAAATAAACAATAAAATCGATAATTTTAATATCATACTTCTTTATAATTCTTTATTCAGTTATTATTTGAGCGCCCTTTTCTTTAATGTCCTTTAAAATATGTTATTTTGTCTAATTTCTGGATTCGCCACTTTTTGTTAAATATAGCTGTATTACATATAGTGCAGTCGAATTGATTTCTTTCGGCGACAACATTCCACCTGAAATTTTATTATTGATTCTTATGTGATTACGAAAAAAATATTTGCGCCCAAAAATTCTGTGTGCGTCAAAAGTTATATGCACTTTTTGACGCACGGATTTTCAACTTATCTGCTTAATATATCTTCTACTTGTAATCGGATAGGAATTTTAAAAATACCGGCTTATTTGGAATAAAATTCTTAAAAAATATAGATCTGTTCGATATCTATTGGTCAATCCGCCATCTTGGAAAAAATAGAAAACACCAAAAATAGCCGAAAAAATCAAAATTGAATATATTTTCTACAAGAAGGAGTAATTTCACCAAAGTTGCAAAAATAAAACTCAATTATGGTCAAATATAATGCACCAATCCCGGACTCCGTATGTCAAATAGAACGGTCAAAGATGGCGGACGAAATAAAGTTTTTAATTGTTCCTCAATTATCAAGGAGGCATTGTACATTACTTTTTTCTTTTCGATTGTACGTTATTTTATGTACTTTTAGGGGATAGACTTCATTTTTTTTTAATTTTCAAAAAAGTGCATTTTTACAATTTTCAAAAATGTATTTTCTTTGACCCTCCCTTTTTTACCCAATTTCTATCGAAACAAAATGAAATATGCTATAGAAAGTCTCGTAAAAATTTAAAACAAAATGAAACTCCATTAATTTGAAAAGGAAATTTATTAAACATACGCATGGTAATAATAATAATATATGAATATATGAACAATAAATTAGAACTAAGGACTCAAGACTAGTATAGTATTATTTTTGATCAGTATGCCGATGAACAGAATAGCACAAGAATAACGATTTCGATTCGTAGTTTAGAAAAAAATGTTTACGTAGGTATTTCAATTACAAGTGACATTATGAAATCATCGGTTAGTAAAAAAAAAATTTCTAGCTAATAGTAAAAATAAGGATAGCTTTATAAAATTATTGCGTAAAGAGTAAATAGATAATGACTTTAACGTTAGAATACGCATAGAAGACGCCGATACTGCAATTGTTAAAACTGCTATTGATTTGAAAACCGAAGACAATCAAGTCATAATAGTTGGTGAAAACATTTATCTTTTGATTATAGTGATTCAACTAGCATGGAATCATCATAAAAAAAATCTATTTTTACAAACCTAAAATTAATAAAATAATTGACGAACATTATGATGACAATTCCACCTACTCAAGAGGTAAGAGAAAAACACTATTTAAAAGTATATTTCCAAGTATAACGTTTGTTATTTTCTTGAGAGCAAATTATAAATCTTTAAAAAGATGTCAAATAGCAAAGCCCGGCTATCTTTAAAAAACTATATTTTTATGGCTGTTGAAATAAAACATATCTAATTAACAATAACAAATTTATTACGAAGCGAAAAGACATGGTAGAGCAATTGACAAATCAGGGGTGAGCAAATAAAATTTGTGCTTGGAGTATGATCACAAAAATCAAACAGAGCCAAAAAATTGTACAGAGAGACAGACATTTATAAAATAGGTACTCACAATAAATCACAAATACGGTACCATAAAAAGAAACACTTTTGTCGGCAAAAGGCCACAATACACAAGATAATATTGCAAAATATATAGATAACTAAATTATTAATATATATGAATAGTTGGCCAACGATTTGTCCTTAAGTAGAAAGGTAAAATGACATCATACTAATAAACAAATTGTAATTTTTATAGGAATCAAAACAAATCTCTATATGTAACTAAAGTTAAATAACATAACAAATGAAATGTAGCATTTCATGCTACAAGGTACATATAAAAACAAAAGGTACGAAACATAGAAAATGTTTTATAACTATTAACTGAGAAATTTCATTATCAGTCTTTTTAAACGGGACTAGGCACTCGCGATCTTGAAATGCCGCACTTAGCACTTAAGAGTTAGTTTTTGCGATGATTGCCTTTGAAATATAGAATAGTTTGATTACTTACATTGAAGTTGCCGGTCAAATGGAATACACTTTCCTCTCAACACAGTACACCTCCAGAATTGAGCACTACAGTGTAAGTAGACTCAGAACAGCATTAAAACACTATTTTTACGTACAATTGTACTCACATTGGAATATTTGTAGATTACACTCGTAAAAAAACAAACATAACCATTTAATGAACTCTCATTAACGGGAAATGGTTAATTGTACTAAACAAATCATAAAAATAGGTAATAAAATCAGGGTTTATAAAGACTCAACCCTCTAACACTAGGACGATTATTCTTCTCGTCGTAATTCAAGTCAAATTTTTGATGAGTGATGACTGTGGGCACGCTTAAAGCGGCCGTGGAAGTGTTATGGCTACCGCTCGGCTCGGTATTTATCTCTTCCCCCACTAGTAGTCGAAATACCTCACTCCTTAAACCCGCGAATTTAAACTATGGTTTCTCATTGGAAGAAAGGCATTATTTTCAAATATTTACCAGTAAAGCCGAGAACTAGGTGACGGTTACGTTACCTTCTAGAACCTTACAGTAGCGGCGATAATTTATTTTTTAAGAGGTAACAAAATAGGTAATTTATGTACGGAAAATACGAAATAATGTAATTTAAGGGCTTTTATACCTATGAATAAAAATGACCGTTACACTCTCCATCTCCTTACTAGCGGGATCCTTCCCAAAAGGATGGAGACCGGAATAACTAAGGTATAGGAAAATAATAGGGAATATCTCTTTAGCATTTCAAACATACTACATTCGCGTCACATACATCAATACATCTCAAGCTAAAAAGAGGAACAACACAACTAAATACTCGACGTTCGGATTTCACACATACTTCACACAGGAAGGGTAAGGAAAACATAAGGTAATATAGTAGAAGGTAACGTAGTAAGAAGAAGAATGTAATTAACTGTATTAAATTTAAAAAAAAGCTGAATAAAAATGAACCACATCAAAATGAAAACGAACATATGGACAAAGTCGAACCCACGAGGAAATATAAAATTTTAACTTTAAAGTTTATTGATAAAAACCAATAAAGGGACTAAATCGGGACAAAATAGTATTAGAATAAACTAATCAAATTCATTTAGCTTACCAGACCAAAAGTTTCCAAAATCGGGAAGGTAGGCTTATTTGCATAAGCTTTAACATACTAAATCATAAGGTAACATAATATCATATAGATATTTAAAAGAAAAGGGAAGATAGAAAAGGGAAGGGAAAAGAAACAAAATGAAGGGAAGGGATTTTTATATAAGGCCCCCAACAAACCCGATGTCCAGAATATACGGACCCTGTTACTAAGGAATGGAGGTACGCACACTACGCCGGGGTCGAGGGGGTATGTAGGAAAGAGGGAAGACAGAGAACTGCCTACCTTTCAAACTTCCCTCGGCACCGCCATCAGAATGGACCAACCACCAGTGCATCGCGTATAAATTTTTTTATTCTGGACATTATGTCACATGTAATAGAAATCAAAAAGTGTATGTGTTAGCTATTCGCCAACACATACCAGTCTGGGACTAGTCGAAACTAGTCCGGACTAAACATAAAAAAACGGAACACCTAAATACTTGAAAACAAAATAATGCAAAGCAATGTTGGATTCCAAATGACAAGGGAAGTAAATCTATAGAAAAGAACCAAGTCATTTGAAGACCTCCAGAGACTAATACATAGGTAGAGTAACAACAAAAATATTTGGCCTTAAAATTTCTTAACTAAGACCATTAAAGCAAATATACAAAAACAAAGCGGTGCAAAGATAAACCAAGACAAATTCACTCAGTCTGCTAAGCAACAAAATTTTTCCAATCAGGAAAATAACACTATATGCAGAAAACAACTTGTTAGCTTTTAACTAACTAAAAAATCATAACTATCCCAAACTAGGCAAGACTAGTCAAGATAAAACGCATTTAAAATATTAGCCTTTAGCCAATAACATCACTAAAAAAAATCCCATACTAGACTTAGCTAGACAAGAAAGAACGGAAATATCCTCTGCTAATATATTTTAGCCAAGGAAGCGAAACGTAAACTAGTATAAAACTAGCCAGACCCAGCTTGCAACTAACCCTTTTGGTCAGCCAAGACTTACATGGACCTCTGCACTCAACTCTTTGAGCCAGGAAAAGGTAAAGGTAAACGTATATTATCCTGCACTAAGTAAAACTTAGCCAGCAAAAAGGTAAAGGTAACGTATCGCACGAAGAATTCGTACGAAAAAAGTAAATCTGAACTAATACTTAGATTAGCCAGAAAAGGTAACGTAAGATAGAAATATAAAGCATAACTCTGTGCTTACACACAGAAAACCAGAAAGGTAACATAAGATACGTAACAAAATGTACGACAAGCTAACGTACATCAAAAGATAGAACAAAATAAACTCCATATTTGCACACAGCAAGCGGGAAAGGTACTATACACAAATAAATGTACGACGAAACGTACAACGCATAATTATACAAAAAGATAAAAGCATCCTGTGCTAATTTTAGCCATCCAGGAAAACGCTAAACAAAAAGGTACAAAACGTAAGCTATATACAAAAATACTAAAAGGCAAACCTGCACTAATATAAGCTTAGGCAGAAAAGGTATATACATAAAACATAAGGAAGAAAACCATAATAATTATTTCAGGTTACCAAAACTGTAAAATGTACTTAAAAGGCAAAATAGAAAATATACAAAAGGGCAGAAAAATACAAACTAGAAAGGTAAACACATGTGAAGGTAAACAAATGAAAAGGTAAAATGCAAAAAGAAAATGAAGGGAGCCAGGTATTTTAAGGACAAATACCAACCAGAAGGGAACGGAACAGACTCAAAACTTAATTTCAAAAATGTACTCCAAGAAATTTGCTAAAAGAAACTCTACTAAAAAATGCTCAAAAAAAAATATATGATATATGGAATCTCGAACTTTAAAAAAATGTAAAAATCTAAAACTGCCTCAAGCACTAATAGAGGACCAAATTATATCCAAACTAGTACCCAAGCCAACAAGACCCAAACACTAACAAAAATTTGCTACTTACATCCATATTATCATAAGATAACGCAATATAACCGAAATACAGCAAAAATGTATTGCCAGGCCAAACGCAAAATATGTGTACTGAAACGTAATAAAATAGTACAAATTTAATTACTAGACTGAACACAACAAAATGGTAAAAACACCAGAGCACAACGAAATACGTAAAAATGTATACACTGGACAAATCCAGATTTAAATTCAAAACGTATATAAGTTACTAAATGTGCTTATTTAATTCAACATAAATGTACGGCAAAAACCAAAGTAAGGTAGGTACTAAACCTTTACTTACTAAAACTGAACGAAGAAAGGAAACAAACAATTTGCCAACTAACAAGATACTAAAAGATGTACGAATTGGACTGAAACAAAGTTTAAATTACCCCAAAAGGTTAAGGTAATAAACTGAACGAAAAGAAATATGTCACATGACGTCACACACTACTCACTGAAACTAAACATAAATTAATGTACAGTAAAACACATTACAAGATACCAAAAACATAGACTCATACTTTAAGAAAAGGTAAAACATAAAATGCACTGCTTATTCACAGATACACCCAAAAAAAAAGCAATGTAGACAATGTAAAAGGTATCAAGAAATGTAAAGTACTAAAAAAAATATAAAGGACATCAAAAAAGGAAATAAATTTAAAAATGCAATAGATTCAAAATGTAAGGTTATGCCAAAATCTTTAAACAAAATTGGTACAGTAACACGGCACAATAACAAAATTAAACAAAATCTACAGTCAAAAATATTAATGATTTAATTCAAAAATCCCCAAGCCGTCTCTGTCCACATAAAAATTATCAAATTCCATAAGGTTCACATAAACCGAGACTAAACTCAAAAGATATTAAATCCAACCGAACTTATACTACTAATTTTACTGAAATAGCCAAAAGATATAATTTAATTTCTAACAAAATTTAAATTGTAAAAAGTTAATCTTCAACAAAATTACTAGAATGCATAAGCACAAAAAACGAAATCGTTAAACCGAACATAACGCACGAAATGAATTTAATAATTTAGTGCTATTTTCATTTTAAATTTATTACGAAAAATAAATATTTTACCAAAATATTTTTAACATAAGACGTAAGCTACTGTACTCAAATAATGAATGTAAACAATGTGCGTCAATATAGCAAAAACCATAAACTCAAACATAAACAAAAAGTAAAACCGGAAAAGTACTACTGAATCACTGAAACACCAAAGAAATGCAAAACAACAAAAAATATAAGGGAATCCGAAGAATGCAAGGGAGACATAAAATGGATACGTAAAACAAAAATGACAAATAGTCATACTAGAAAAATACCCAAAATCGATAAACATATAAGACACCAAAATCACTAAAAAATAAAATCGGTACGGTAGCATCAAACGAAAAACAAGAAAAATGTACTAAGTGCAAAAGTTGAACTTAAAATTACTAAAATGTAACGGAAAATAGAAACTGTACGATTTTATTGACCCATACTCACTAAATAAATACAAGCGACCAAATATAGTTAACCATTAAAACCTAAAAATTCCTAAGCTAACGGCGAAACCATTGAGCCACTCACATATACGCTCAAATTTGTTTCGAAAGTCAAAAAATTCTTAAAAGTTTGTAAGGCAACTAAACAAAAAGATAGGTAAAGGAATAAAAAATTTTTAAAGTTAAGGCAAATTTAACATTTCACAAATAACGTACTCAAAAACAAATAAGTCCTTAAAAATTTTAAAGAACTCAGAAAAGATAATAATAAACAAAGTTAAAAAATATTAATAATTAAATTCAAAAACTCAGAACCGCCCCTGTCCATATATAGAAATTATCAAATTCTTTTAATCCTACAATAAACCGAGACTGAACTAAATGTAATTTAATTATAACTCTACTGCACTGACTCTACTGAAATAAACAGAATTTACTTTAGTTACTCAATATAAAAGGTAAGGTAAACTATATAAAAAGTTAACTAAGTACGCACAAAGTTGCCAGAAAAATTGAACAAAAAACTAAATAATTAAACTAGCCACTTAAAGCCATACTACATAAATTGAATTTAATGTTACCATTTTAAAGATGGCGCAAAGTGAATAAAACGCGTCAATTTCGCTCGTATCTAAAAAGTGTTTATTGTACAGAGAAAAAACAAATAATCTAGTACAAAATATCAAAAGTGAAAATAATAGTGCTGTTATACAAATTTAACAAAAAAATGCCTCCGAAATCAAATCAAAGTGATTTAAAATCTGCAGTTAAAGAATCCTTAAAAGAGCTGCTGGATAATGAAGACTTTATAAATAAGTTACTTGAAAAAGTGTCACAAAAAGTTGAACTATTGGAACAAAAAGTAAAGGATTATGAAGTGAAATTTTCTGAATTAGAAACAAAAATCGAAATATTGCAGCAAAATGAAAAGGTAAAAAACGTGTGTATTTATGGTATCCCTGAAGAAACCAGAGAAAAACTTAATGAAAAAATACTGAAACTATTTACTGTAAAAATGAAGGTTGAAATAAATGCAGCAGATGTTTTAAAATGTTTCCGTATAGGAAAAAATTCAACAAAGGAAAGACCTGTAATAGTGAAGTTTGACCGGCAGTCAGTTAGAAATACTGTCCTAAGAAATTGTGGGAAATTGCAAGGAACAAAAATTGCAATAGCTGAGGACCTTTCAAAAAATCGCTTGAAATTGTTTCGTGAAGCACAGCAATTGTTTGACAGAAAACATGTCCGCACCTATGATGGAAATATATATGTCATTAAAAATGAAAGGAAACACAAAGTCCAAAATTCTAATCATTTGCAAACATTCATCTAGTGATATTATTGTCTAGTGAATATTATTATTTTATTATTAATACTTGAAGGTAAAATTATTTTTAATAGTAAATTGTAAATGAGCGAAATGTTTACTTACTTCTACTCCTACTGTTTTTGTATACATTTTTATAGATATAAGTTAATATTTGGAATTCGAAGAATTTATTTCTTTTCTTGTGTATTTGTATTTATATCCTTTGATGAATCATATGTTTATTATTCCTCTATTTAGTCTACTACATCTAGTAAATACACATTTTATAAGTTGATATCACAAAATTAAAAAAAAAAAAAAAAAAAAAAAAAAAAAAAAATTAAATAGTGTCACAAATTACTTTTTTATTTAATAAATAGAAATGAATGTGTTAGAATATAATTCTCTGCTGGAAAACCATGCGAATATAAAAACTAGTATTGTTTTAGATCACGATGATATTTTTAAAGATAATCTGAAATCCCCGGGAATAAATATAATTCATTTAAATATCAGAAGTTTAAATAAGAACTTTGACTGCCTGCTAATTTTATTAGAAAGTCTAAAAACAAAATTTGATTTAATTATTTTATCAGAAACCTGGAAAGTAAACAATCTAGAATACTTCAACATACAGGGCTATGATATGTATTATTCGGAAGGGTGCTATAACCAGAATGATGGTTTAGTAATGTATGTATCAAATAATGTTACTTCGAAATTTACTACTCAAAAATTCACTGAAAATACATTTACAAACTTAACACTGAAAAAAAACGATGTATTATTTAATATCACTGCTGTATATAGGTTACCATCTACAAACAGTAACATTTTTTTACATGAGGTAAATAATATACTTTTACAAAATATGAAAAAAAATGCGATAAATATTTTCTTAGGTGACATTAACATAGATTTAATTAAAAACCAAGATAATTTGACTAATGAATACATAAATACAATGTCTGAACACGGATTTCTTTCTTATATAAACATTGCAACTAGAAAAAGTGATGAAAATGAATCTTGTATAGATCACTGCTTCATTAACGTTTCTCCGAGCATTACACACAAAATAAATATTAAACCTATTGTTCTTAAACATGATATTACGGACCACTATCCCATTATTATAAAATTTGAAGAAAAAACTAAAAATATAAATTCCAATGATAATACAAATAAGGATCGAAAAAAAACGAATAATGATAAAATAACACAAATAAATTATAAATTACTCAAAGAAATGATGCAATCGGAAACATGGCAACAAATATATCAAATAAATGATGTAAACCTTGCGTATGAAAATTTTGCAAATATACTAAATAACAATATAAAAAAATCTACAAAAACCTTAATTATTAACTCTAAAGATAGGAAAATTAAGCCCTGGATAACAAAAGGTCTTGTATTAGCAATCAGAAAAAGGGATAAAATGAAGGAAGATTTAAGAAGAAATAAAAATAATATCATTCTATTAAACAACTACAAGGAATATAGAAACTTAACAAACAACTTAATAAAAAGGGTAAAAAAGGACTACTATCATAATAAAATCCTAGAAAATAAGAATGACATAAAAAGAATTTGGGAGACGGTGAATGAGTGTCTTAATGAGAAAAAACCTAACAACAAAATTATAATAAAAAATAACAATGTGGACATAGTAAATGAAACTGAAATTAGTGAAATATTTAATGATTTTTTTATAAATGTTGGTGAAAATATGGCAAATAAAATAAACGTCAACAAAATATTGAAACGCAGAAACATAAATTGCAGTAATATATTTCTCAAACCTATCTCTGAGGACGAAATTATAAAGAACGTGAACACCTTGAAAAATAAATCCTCCTCTGGGGAAGATAAAATATCCTCATACATATTAAAGTTATTGAGTTCCGTTATAGCTAAACCACTTTGTTATATATTTAATTTATGTTTTGAAAAGGGTTGCTTTCCAAATATGTTGAAAGTTTCTGTTGTAACACCCATACACAAAGCAGGTGATAGGGCATTAATAAGTAACTACAGACCTATTTCGGTAATAAGTAATATAGCAAAAATATTAGAAAAATGCATTAAATCTAGGTTATTAGAACATTTAAATTATAATCAAATTCTTTCCCCTAACCAGTATGGCTTCAAAGAAGGTATGTGTACTGATGACAGTATGTATGAGGTAGTAAAAACTATATATAATTCTGTTGATAGTAAAAAAAAACAAATTGCGATATTTTTAGATTTGGCTAAGGCCTTTGATACAGTGTCCCATGAAATACTAATTACTCAACTCAATGAATATGGTATAAAAGGTATTGTCAGTAACTTGTTCAGTAGTTATCTTCAAAACAGAGAACAGTGTGTAAAAATTGGAGAAAGTAGAAGTAAATTAAAAAAGATAAAATATGGCATACCACAAGGAACTGTCCTAGGACCAGTTCTTTTTAATATATATATTAATGAATTACTTCATATCCTAGTTGATGGAAAAATTGTAGCGTACGCCGATGACACTGTTCTCTTGGTTGAAGATGACTCCTGGGAAAATGTAAACAACAAAGCGGTGGTAGAATTTTCTAAACTACAACAATGGCTAGCTGAACACCTTTTAACAGTTAACTTAGATAAAACTAAATTTATGTGCTTTAGCATCTATGACAAAAATGTACCAAATATTAATATACTGCAGTTACATACATACACTTGCTTAAATAAACAAAAATATAACTGTAAATGTAATATGAAGTTATCGCAAACAAAAACTACCAAATATCTTGGAGTGGTAATAGATCAAAACTTAAAATGGACAGATCATATCCAACAATTAAATAAGAAAATGCATAAGCTAGTTTGGAAATTCTACCACCTAAAAAATACACTGCCTTTCAATACCTTAAAGACACTGTATCATGCCTTAGTCGAATCAATTCTTAGATATGGAATAATAATATGGGGAAGTGCATATTCAACAAACTTAGAACCCTTAAATATATCACAAAAATATATAATAAAAATCATTTTAGGAAAAAATAAACAATACTCTTCTGAACTGGTATTTAAACAATTCAATGTATTTAATCTACAACTCTTATATACTAAGTCTGTCCTTATATTTACCCATAAGCACAAACATTTATTAAACATCATACAACATGGTCACAATACAAGGCAAAAACATAATTTAAGTGTGATAATACCTCAAATCAGGTATACAACAACTCAAAGGTTTGTAACTTACTACGGCCCTAAATTTTATAATCTTTTACCAACCCACTTTAAATTATATAACAATATAAATTTATTCTCTCGTAAAGTATCTGAACATTTAAAAAACAATAAATTTGGCTTTGTGAGATTATTGGCAGGTGGTTAAAGTTAAAGTTAAAGAAAAAAATAAACTCTCTTACAAAATATAAAACTTTTTCTTTCGCGTCTTATTCACACGCTATTATACTTGTAGATAATGAATATGTTTGTACAAGTGTATTTGTGTATTCGTGCATATGTATATATGCATACATACATATATTAATAATATCAAACAACATCATCATTGGTACACACACAGGCTAGATATATAGTCTAGGTGTACCCTAAAGAGAGGAATAATGACATATTCATGAGATAGCTACAAATTTATATCGTTTTAATTTTTAAAGAGATTATACAATATATATGGTATGTGTAATTATTATTATTTGTGAACAATAATGCAATAAATTTGAATTTGAAAAAAAATTTGAAAAAAAAGGTATAGGTACCATACCGAAATTACAATATTTTATTTAATTTCTTTTTAAAAAAACGAAACACCAACAAAGAATTTATTACGCGACGGAAACCTCTTTTCTGTTATCCTGATATCTGCTTTTACATCATGTAAAGACAAGAAACTTACAAACGCAATAAAAATATAAATACGAAATTTACTGGAAATGCTTACATACAAATATATTGAAAAGACAAAAACTTTCTGCCGAAAAGATATACGTAATGTTTACTGAAAAGGTACTTATTAATTTACTGTTGAAAACATTAGGTAATTTGTTATTTATCAACACAAAACAAAGATAAAAACGGTACTATAAACCGGAATTTTACGACAAGGTTACGTTTGCTTTTTTAACTTTGAGCAATACAATTTCTTTACACAAAAACGGAACATAAAATTTACATAGGTACATACACAAAAATCACAAATAGGTAACCTGAAAAAAATATATATTTTCGAAAGCACAAATTTTATTTTCTAATTAAGTAAGTTTTTTAATTAGAACGAAGCTCCACGTTGGCAAAGCCAGTTTTTTAACGTTTGTTATTTTCTTGAGAGCAAATTATAAATCTTTAAAAAGATGTCAAATAGCAAAGCCCGGCTATCTTTAAAAAAACTATATTTTTATGGCTGTTGAAATAAAACATATCTAATTAACAAGAACAAATTTATTATGAAGCGAAAAGACATGGTAGAGCAATTGATAAATCAGGGGTGAGCAAATAAAATTTGTGCTTGGAGTATGATCACAAAAATCAAACAGAGCCAAAAAATTGTACAGAGAGACAGACATTTATAAAATAGGTACTCACAATAAATCACAAATACGGTACCATAAAAAGAAACACTTTTGTCGGCAAAAGGCCACAATACACAAGATAATATTGCAAAATATATAGATAACTAAATTATTAATATATATGAATAGTTGGCCAACGATTTGTCCTTAAGTAGAAAGGTAAAATGACATCATACTAATAAACAAATTGTAATTTTTATAGGAATCAAAACAAATCTCTATATGTAACTAAAGTTAAATAACATAACAAATGAAATGTAGCATTTCATGCTACAAGGTACATATAAAAACAAAAGGTACGAAACATAGAAAATGTTTTATAACTATTAACTGAGAAATTTCATTATCAGTCTTTTTAAACGGGACTAGGCACTCGCGATCTTGAAATGTCGCACTTAGCACTTAAGAGTTAGTTTTTGCGATGATTGCCTTTGAAATATAGAATAGTTTGATTACTTACATTGAAGTTGCCGGTCAAATGGAATACACTTTCCTCTAAACACAGTACACCTCCAGAATTGAGCACTACAGTGTAAGTAGACTCAGAACAGCATTAAAACACTATATTTACGTACAATTGTACTCACATTGGAATATTTGTAGATTACACTCGTAAAAAAACAAACATAACCATTTAATGAACTCTCATTAACGGGAAATGGTTAATTGTACTAAACAAATCATAAAAATAGGTAATAAAATCAGGGTTTATAAAGACTCAACCCTCTAACACTAGGACGATTATTCTTCTCGTCGTAATTCAAGTCAAATTTTTGATGAGTGATGACTGTGGGCACGCTTAAAGCGGCCGTGGAAGTGTTATGGCTACCGCTCGGCTCGGTATTTATCTCTTCCCCCACTAGTAGTCGAAATACCTCACTCCTTAAACCCGCGAATTTAAACTATGGTTTCTCATTGGAAGAAAGGCATTATTTTCAAATATTTACCAGTAAAGCCGAGAACTAGGTGACGGTTACGTTACCTTCTAGAACCTTACAGTAGCGGTGATAATTTATTTTTTAAGAGGTAACAAAATAGGTAATTTATGTACGGAAAATACGAAATAATGTAATTTAAGGGCTTTTATGCCTATGAATAAAAATGACCGTTACACAAGTCAAAAAATGGTTAGGTTCTGAGGAAGATGCGTTATAATTCGGGTAGCTTAGAACTGAGAATGGCTTAATGCCTGATGTTGAGTGAAAGTAATGCTTTTTTTAAAAATTTACTAAGTGATATTTCTTGTAAATGTAAGAAAGGCTGTAAAAATAATCAGTGTAGCTGTAGAAAACTGAATATATAATATTCTATTCTATGTGTCTATTGTAAAGCAAATAATTGTGCCAATGCTTCTTCTACCTTTGATCAATCGGCTATCGATGAGGAATGCGGTGAAATTACGGCGTATTACGGTAATGAAATTAATAGAATATATTTCATTTTGTTTCGATGAAATCTGGGTGAAAAAAAGAAAATACATTTTTAAAAATAAAAAATAACGCAAATTTCCCTCTATTCCCTAAAAGTACATAAAATAACGTACAATCGAAAAAAAAAAAGAAAGTGACGTACAATGTCTCCTTGATAACTGACGAAGAATTAAAAATGTTATTTCGTCCACCATCTTTAACGGTTCTATTTGGCATATGGATTGGGGGGGTTGATGCATTATATTTGACCATAAATGAGTTTCATTTTTGCCAACTTTGGTGAAATTACTCCTTCTTATAGAAAGATATTCAATTTTGATATTTTCATCTATTTTGGGTGTTTTCTATTTTTATCCAAGATGACGGATTGACCAATACATATCAGAGAGGTTTAAATTTTTTAAGAATTTTATTCCAAATAAGCTAATATTTTTAAAATTTTCATCCGATTACTAGTACAAGATATATTAAGCACATAAATTGAAAATCTGTGAAAGCGCGTCAAAAAGTGCATATAACTTTTGACGCACACGGAATTTTTGGGCTCAAATATTTTTCTCGTAATCAGGAGGTCGTAATACATAAGTATTAACAATCAAATTTAAGGTGGAATGTTGTCTCCGAAAAAAATTAAATTAAATCTATTCGACTGTACTGTTATTACCTTGAGTTGAGGGTTTGGTGAACTTGGTTTTACATATTTTCGAAATCCACCTATTAATATTTAGTAAGTAATTTGTAGATGTACTGTTCATTTCTGAGATATAAAAAATTATGTGAGAAACACTCTATAAAGATTCTATAAACCCACAGATATCGATAGTTTATAAATTGCTTTGAGCTTTTAGCAAATATGTTATTTGTCATAGTATAGTACACTTCAGTATTATTACTCGATGTGTGTTTCGCCAACCATATTGGCATCATCTGGGGATAGTTAATTCTAATAATTTTAATTTTCCCCAGATGATGTCAACATAGCTGGTGAAACTCCGTTGAGCGATATTATTCGAGCGTAGTGTTCAAGGGTAGCTGCGTTTGTGGAGGACACTAATAAATGGTTACCAAATCGATTATGTCATATTAATTAAGTTCTGGCAGAAAATAAATGAAAATTTGATCAATCGAAAATGTGAATTAGATAAATATTATTGTTTTCTTATTTTGAACGACTCACTAATGTATTGTTAATAATGATTAATAATTATACGTAAAAGTTATGCAATTTCAAGACGAGGATTACGTAGTGGATATACCATACTTCGGAGGGGATGTAAAGCAGGCGCTCCCTTGTCTATTAAATGTTGGGCAAGTAAAAGATTCTTCTTACGAGAAGAGGTTCGGCAAAATTAACAGTTGGGTTTTCTGGCGTCGGTGATAGGCCCTGATAGCGGAAACAGGCCGACGTTAAATAAATAGATAAAAAAAACAAACATTTTTCAAAATTTCAACTTTTAGTGGACATCTCAAACATCTACGAATCTAATTTTCAATCTCCTGAAAAAGTCCTAGAATGTTCCGCCTCTTATATTATTTCTATAACAATTCGCTCTTGACAATAATTTTCGTATTAGACTTCTGTGGAATAAACCACATCCTTTTGTGGTCCATAAATTTTATTCCAGTTCGCCTCCCCTTGCTGAGAAGCACGTCTGACGGTGTCACGCCATCTATATCGGTTGTTTGTTTGTAAAAAATATTCTAAATGAAATTTAAACCTGAGAAAGAAATCATATACAGAAATTTTCCCTCGGTGGAAAATCAGCTGGTAATAGGTCTCTTTGGAAGTGAGGGCCCAAGAGATGCCATATCGGGAGATAATGGTAGCCATTACGTGTATCCTCTGTGCCTAATCCACTGGTGTAGGAAAGTTGAATATAAAACACGTGCACTTACAAAGTGTAATGTATACTGTATAGTTGAAATATAACAAAAAAATTGAAGACTAATAAGTTATTTTTTTTTATTGTTGATAATCTAGAATCCACTTGGTTTACCAACTTTATAGCGCTTCAGGCTAATGCGTGGTGTGTGGCGAGCGCATTTTATGACACTGTATATCGTGTTCTGGATTCTAATTCCAGCTCCGATAGTGGAAATGTCTGTGAGTATTAGATGTGGATGTGGGATGTGGCAGTTACGCATTTTCTCAAATATATGACACCCTCCCAGGTAGAGCACTAATATTGGACTAATGTTGGTTTAATATTCTGAATACGTTGGCTCAATGCACAGAACTTAATATCGAATCAATAATAAATGTGAATATTTCACTATGTCAAATCAATCTTGGTTAAACTTTATTGAGGAGATATTAAAAAACAATATCATATACTATTTTATTCAAACATAAATCAATATTAAAAATTATATTGTCCCAACATTTAATGTACAATTTGACCCAGTGCGCAACAGAGGTCAAACAATATCAACTTATATTGATAAATATAAATATAAATATAAATATAAATATAAATATAAATATAAATATAAATATAAATATAAATATAAATATAAATATAAATATAAATATAAATATAAATATAAATATAAATATAAATATAAATATAAATATAAATATAAATATAAATATAAATATAAATATAAATATAAATATAAATATAAATATAAATATAAATATAAATATAAATGTAAATGTAAATGTAAATGTAAATGTAAATGTAAATGTAAATGTAAATGTAAATGTAAATGTAAATGTAAATGTAAATGTAAATGTAAATGTAAATGTAAATGTAAATGTAAATGTAAATGTAAATGTAAATGTAAATGTAAATGTAAATGTAAATGTAAATGTAAATGTAAATGTAAATGTAAATGTAAATGTAAATGTAAATGTAAATGTAAATGTAAATGTAAATGTAAATGTAAATGTAAATGTAAATGTAAATGTAAATGTAAATGTAAATGTAAATGTAAATGTAAATGTAAATGTAAATGTAAATGTAAATGTAAATGTAAATGTAAATGTAAATGTAAATGTAAATATAAATATAAATATAAATATAAATATAAATATAAATATAAATATAAATATAAATATAAATATAAATATAAATATAAATATAAATATAAATATAAATATAAATATAAATATAAATATAAATATAAATATAAATATAAATATAAATATAAATATAAATATAAATATAAATATAAATATAAATATAAATATAAATATAAATATAAATTATGAATATGGATATGGATATGGATGTGGATGTGGATGTGGATGTGGATGTGGATGTGGATGTGGATGTGGATGTGGATGTGGATGTGGATGTGGATGTGGATGTGGATGTGGATGTGGATGTGGATGTGGATGTGGATGTGGATGTGGATGTGGATGTGGATGTGGATGTGGATGTGGATGTGGATGTGGATGTGGATGTGGATGTGGATGTGGATGTGGATGTGGATGTGGATGTGGATGTGGATGTGGATGTGGATGTGGATGTGGATGTGGATGTGGATGTGGATGTGGATGTGGATGTGGATGTGGATGTGGATGTGGATGTGGATGTGGATGTGGATGTGGATGTGGATGTGGATGTGGATGTGGATGTGGATGTGGATGTGGATGTGGATGTGGATGTGGATGTGGATGTGGATGTGGATGTGGATGTGGATGTGGATGTGGATGTGGATGTGGATGTGGATGTGGATGTGGATGTGGATGTGGATGTGGATGTGGATGTGGATGTGGATGTGGATGTGGATGTGGATGTGGATGTGGATGTGGATGTGGATGTGGATGTGGATGTGGATGTGGATGTGGATGTGGATGTGGATGTGGATGTGGATGTGGATGTGGATGTGGATGTGGATGTGGATGTGGATGTGGATGTGGATGTGGATGTGGATGTGGATGTGGATGTGGATGTGGATGTGGATGTGGATGTGGATGTGGATGTGGATGTGGATGTGGATGTGGATGTGGATGTGGATGTGGATGTGGATGTGGATGTGGATGTGGATGTGGATGTGGATGTGGATGTGGATGTGGATGTGGATGTGGATGTGGATGTGGATGTGGATGTGGATGTGGATGTGAGTGGATGTGGATGTGGATGTGGATGTGGATGTGGATGTGGATGTGGATGTGGATGTGGATGTGGATGTGGATGTGGATGTGGATGTGGATGTGGATGTGGATGTGGATGTGGATGTGGATGTGGATGTGGATGTGGATGTGGATGTGGATGTGGATGTGGATGTGGATGTGGATGTGGATGTGGATGTGGATGTGGATGTGGATGTGGATGTGGATGTGGATGTGGATGTGGATGTGGATGTGGATGTGGATGTGGATGTGGATGTGGATGTGGATGTGGATGTGGATGTGGATGTGGATGTGGATGTGGATGTGGATGTGGATGTGGATGTGGATGTGGATGTGGATGTGGATGTGGATGTGGATGTGGATGTGGATGTGGATGTGGATGTGGATGTGGATGTGGATGTGGATGTGGATGTGGATGTGGATGTGGATGTGGATGTGGATGTGGATGTGGATGTGGATGTGGATGTGGATGTGGATGTGGATGTGGATGTGGATGTGGATGTGGATGTGGATGTGGATGTGGATGTGGATGTGGATGTGGATGTGGATGTGGATGTGGATGTGGATGTGGATGTGGATGTGGATGTGGATGTGGATGTGGATGTGGATGTGGATGTGGATGTGGATGTGGATGTGGATGTGGATGTGGATGTGGATGTGGATGTGGATGTGGATGTGGATGTGGATGTGGATGTGGATGTGGATGTGGATGTGGATGTGGATGTGGATGTGGATGTGGATGTGGATGTGGATGTGGATGTGGATGTGGATGTGGATGTGGATGTGGATGTGGATGTGGATGTGGATGTGGATGTGGATGTGGATGTGGATGTGGATGTGGATGTGGATGTGGATGTGGATGTGGATGTGGATGTGGATGTGGATGTGGATGTGGATGTGGATGTGGATGTGGATGTGGATGTGGATGTGGATGTGGATGTGGATGTGGATGTGGATGTGGATGTGGATGTGGATGTGGATGTGGATGTGGATGTGGATGTGGATGTGGATGTGGATGTGGATGTGGATGTGGATGTGGATGTGGATGTGGATGTGGATGTGGATGTGGATGTGGATGTGGATGTGGATGTGGATGTGGATGTGGATGTGGATGTGGATGTGGATGTGGATGTGGATGTGGATGTGGATGTGGATGTGGATGTGGATGTGGATGTGGATGTGGATGTGGATGTGGATGTGGATGTGGATGTGGATGTGGATGTGGATGTGGATGTGGATGTGGATGTGGATGTGGATGTGGATGTGGATGTGGATGTGGATGTGGATGTGGATGTGGATGTAGATGTAGATGTAGATGTAGATGTAGATGTAGATGTAGATGTAGATCTACTCGGTCCGACATTATGGAATATCCTCTATGACGGCGTTCTGAAAGAGAAAATGCCGGAGGACACTTGGGTCGTAGGATTTGCCGATGACATCGCTTTAGTGCTAGTAGCAGACAGAGAAGAAGGATTAGTCTCCAAGGCAGATGACGCTTTGGAGATCATAGATGCATGGATGAGACGCCATTACTTAGAACTCGCCCCAGAAAAAAACGGAGGCGGTTATCCTCAAAGGGAAAAGGGACAGAAGACATATCAGCTTCCAACTGAGAGACGTCCAAATTATCCCCAAGAAACACGTGAAGTACCTAGGAATAATAATCGACGAAAAGGGGACTTTCGGCGAACACATCAAGCAGACGATCAAGAAAGTAGAAGCGAACATAGCATCACTTTCGAGAATTATGCCCAATATAAAAGGACCTGGAAGCAAGAAGCGGGAGGTCTTATACAACGTGACACAGTCGATACTGACGTATGGAGCCCCGATATGGCACGCGGCTATAGAGAGAAGACGGCATAGACAAATGCTAATAAGCACCCAAAGGAAAGCGCTATTAAGGGTCATAAGTGGGTATAGGACGATATCTGCGAGCGCAACTCAAGTAGTGGCAGGGATACTCCCCATAGACCTTTTGATAGATGGAGAAGACTCTATGAAAGAGAAGACGGGGGTACGCTACAAGCCAAGAAAACGGAGAGAGAGACCAGCCTGGAGAGATGGCAGGCGCGGTGGACGGACACGCTTGATGTAGCTCAGTGGACCAAAGTTCTCATACCCGACGTGAGGACATGGGTCAAGTGCCGACATAGACATACGGACTATTTTACAACTCAGATGCTGACTGGACACGGATCCTTCAAAGTCTATACGCACAGGATAGGCAAGGCAGAAGAGGAGATATGTGCATACTGCGAACACAGGGACACAGTAGCACATACAATGTTCGAATGCATTAGATGGGAAGCCGAAAGACAGAGGGTAAATCTGGAATTAGGAGTCATATTAAACGAGAACAACATCATTGAAGAAATGATGGAGAACTGCGAAAAATGGAGCTCGATAGAGAAATACATCAGAAAAGTGATGAAATCAAAAGAACAGGAAGAGAGGGACATGCAAAGGAGACATGAGAATTAAGGCAGAATCTCCCACATTCAGATGCATGCTGCAAAGCGATTCCAGGGTGTGAGAGTGAAGAGGTGGGGGTTTTTAGTGGGTGGAAATCCCACACTACCACGGGCCGTGGTGTCTTTGAAAGATTTTCCCCCACCGAAAAAAAAAAAAAAAAAAAAAAAAGATGTAGATGTAGATGTAGATGTAGATGTAGATGTAGATGTAGATGTAGATGTAGATGTAGATGTAGATGTAGATATAGATGTAGATGTAGATGTAGATGTAGATGTAGATGTAGATGTAGATGTAGATGTAGATGTAGATGCAGATGCAGATGTAGATGTAGATGTAGATGTAGATGTAGATGTAGATGTAGATGTAGATGTAGATGTAGATGTAGATGTAGATGTAGATGTAGATGTAGATGTAGATGTAGATGTAGATGCAGATGCAGATGCAGATGCAGATGCAGATGCAGATGCAGATGCAGATGCAGATGCAGATGCAGATGCAGATGCAGATGCAGATGCAGATGCAGATGCAGATGCAGATGCAGATGCAGATGCAGATGCAGATGCAGATGCAGATGCAGATGCAGATGCAGATGCAGATGCAGATGGAAGGCAAGCTATCAAATAACCAATACGGCTTCAGAAAAAAAAGATCAACCATAGACGCCATGAAGCGAGTCATGGACGCAGCAGAGAACGCTAAAAAAAAAAAGTATGGAGCGCTAATAACGATCGACATCAAAAACGCATTTAACTCGGCACCATGGAAGGGAATCGTGCAAGCACTTACTCAGATGGAGGTCAGCAGATACCTCATAAGAATAATATGTAGCTATCTAGAGGACAGATGGATCCTGGTGGGAAAACACCGTATGAAAGCAACTAGTGGAGTCCCACAGGGGTCAGTTCTGGGCCCCACACTGTGAAACATCTACTATGATGATGTGCTGAAAACACGCCAACCAGAAGGAGTAAATGTAGTTGGTTTCGCGGACGATACGGCCATAACAGTTGAGGCCCGAACAGAGGAGTTGCTAATAACAAACGCAAACATAGCCCTACATAGAATAGAACAAATAATCAGAGCTAAACAGCTGCAGCTAGCACAAGAAAAAACGGAGGTCCTGATCCTGTACGGGGGAAGAAAGTTGGATAAAATAACGCTGGAGCTAAGTGGTAAGAAAATAGAATCTAAAGACAAACTAAAATACCTAGGCGTCCACTTCGGTAAGAACACCAACATGAACATACATATAAATGAAATGAGCAAAAAAGCGGAAA